>CAUYQV010086082.1:0-11233 GCA_963574575.1 Galagoides demidoff
CCATGGCATCACAGCTCATAGCAACCTCCAACTCCTGGGCTCAAGCGAGTCTCCTGCCTCCGCCTCCCAAGTAACTGGGACCACAAGCGCCCGCCACAGCGCCCGGCCATTTTTTGGTTGCAGCCATCATTGTTGTTTGGCGGGCCTGGGCTGGGGATTCGAACCCAGGTGTACATGGCTGGTGCCTTAGCCGATTGAGCCACAGGCGCCGAGCCTCATTTTGTATACATCATTTTGCATACAAAGAATATATTACACGTTAGTTAAATAACAATGAAAGTAATCAGTTTTTCTAACATTTCCTTCTATCATCTCCCCTCTCCATAATTCTACATGATAAAGGAGGAGATAAAATAAAAAATGAAGAGAGATGCCTCAGTTTATCAGTTTTCAAACTTGCAGCCTCTGTTTACAACTTCCAAAGCCCAAGTTTGAAAGTTGTGTGCACAGTAGTATATTAATTATGGGGATTATGAAACCCTGCAGCTTGAAGTGTTGAAACAGAGGAGAGTTTTAATTTTAGGGGAACTGTCTCTAGATTTTAATGTTAAATAAAATTTCTTGTATCGACCCTGCACTAATGAAGATCAGAATGTTCTCTTAGTGTGATCAGAGCTGCTCCCATGTTGATTACCTCTTGGTGAGTTGAGAGGAAACGAAAACCAAAAGCATTGATTTTTGAAGCAATTTCTCATCTTGCAAACCACATATTACCCAAATAGATTTACTCTTAATCTTTTAATAAACTGAAACAGTTAGTGATTTCTGCAAATGGTGTCTCAGCCTAATCTCACAGAAGACTCTACAGTTCTGCAGTGGATTAGAAAAGTCGCCCATCTTTCAATATTTGCCTTTGTTCCTTTCAGTAGCTGAATTTAATTCTTATTATCCTCAACCACAAGGTAATTTCAGATGATGAAATTTATCATGTGAAACCTACACCTTTCAAATAGTAATTCACAACTTCAAATTGGATTTGTATATGTGTGTATGTGCAGGCACACACAGCTTACCTGAAGATGGCAGTCTCATTTTTGAACATATAATTCATTGTATAGATTAAAATATTTTTAGACATTAAAAAAAATCAAATGCTGTTGTTTATAAGAAAAGATGAATCTCACCTTATCCTTTGGTTCATAATAAAAAATGAAGTTTCCAAACTAGGAAACAAAAACAACCTCACATTCTAAACAATGTGGATGAGCCAATAATATTAGGTAAGCTTGAAAAGAGTTCCCTTTCCTGATCCATCTTGCACCTACCCAGATTTAGATGTTCATAATATCTTGCCTGGATTACCATATCTTCTACCTAATCAATTCCCCCATGAAGTTTCAGCAATCCATTGATGACAGTAGTCCTATCACAATCATCTTTGTAAACTATATTAAAAGAAAAACAAGTGAGATTTTCTGGCTTATATCTAAAATGTTAAAGCTCTTAAGCTTTTGTAGGTCCCATTATGGATGTTATAATTTATTTTTATTTTTATTGTCATAGCACTTTTAAATAGACATTACTGTTTTCTTTAATAAATTATGACTCTGAGACACAGAAAAATTGAGGTAATTAATAATGAGTCACAACTAGGGCTTTTCAAGGGAAGTGTTATTGGTATTATAGTTTGGGCAGTTCCTAGTTATGGGTACTCTCCTGGAACTTGTAGAATCTTTAGCCCCTCCCCTGACCTCCACCACTCTATACACTATACTTCTCTATACTATAGCACATCTTCGCACTCAGATGTGAAAACTAAAGTGATTTCCAGACCTTGCATAGTACTCCTTGGCAAAATTGCCAAAATTTCTTCCAATTGAGAACCACTGATCTCATGTTTCATCATTACTTAATCTTCATTAATTCATCCATTCCTTGGTTCTATTCTGGGTCATCTTTAACAATTTTGACTTGGTGCTAACCTACCTGAGTTTTAATCCAAGCTCTGTTCTTCACTGTTTTATGACCTCTAGCAAGTTCTCAACCATTCTCTGCTGTAGATGGCTCATGTGGATTTGGGAATAAACATCACACTTAACTCACAAGTGTGTTATGAGTGCCAACTTTGGTTTTCTATGCAAATAACTTAGCAATGGTGCCATTCTGAATTGGCCACCATAGTGATGTGATGGAGTAGTATCTCAAAGTCTTCTATCAAGCCACTTTTTTTCTTCTCTTACCCTGGACTAACCATATCAAAGAGCAGAGAACCAGAACAAGTCCAGGGAAGTAACCCATCACAGGGAGATAAGATGTCAGGCACCCCCATCCCTGCCTACGGCCCCTCTGTAGAAGTCCTCCCCAAACATGCTATCACTGCAATGTCTGCTAACCATATTATATGCAATAAATACCCTTTTTTCATTATATTTCTCACCACATCTTTATCACTGGAGGGTTGGCCAGAGTTGTCACATTCCAAGAAATAGAAAACAAGGATCTCATGTCGTAGCTTCACTTATGACTCTTGGATAATGTCTTTTTCTGCATTGGGGAACCATTTTCCACTTGATTATTTTGTGTAATAAACATGTATGATGATTCCTCCCAGCTCCAAGTAAGCATTCTACTTTCCCCAGAACTATTAACAATTATCTTTTCCTTATATCTTTATTAATCCTTTCTTACTTATTTGGAATGGTGATACACACTTATGTATAGATCAAATACAGAAGTATGCTTATTAGAAGACAAAGAAAATATATATATATGCTTATTGTCAAAGATCATGGAAGTCTTTTGGGGTATATTGTGTTTGATACTAACTAAAATAAAATAGTGAGTCAGCCGGGCAATGCTCTAGCAAGAGTAAGCCAACAAAATGTTAATATCAAGTGTGTGGGTCTAAAGGAAATAGACCATGCATAATAAAGAAATTGAAGTCAATTGAATATACATAGGTCTGTGAAATAAGTGAATGTTTTGGTAATCAATATATAGGGAATTTTTGGCTGAAGAAACATCAGGTTTGTGCACTGATCCATCAGAAATAGTCCACCTCCACTTTCCCCTCCTCCATTCTTCATTCTTTAAATGAAAGCTCTGTTTCATCTTTCAGTTTCTAGCTCAAAACTGACCTTCCCAGAAAGTTATGCCCTAACTACTCTACCTTAGTAGCATTAGCAAGCACTATGTAGAAAATTTAAAAATACAAAATCTTCCAACAAGAGCTCTCTACTTCACTGCCTGTCAGCCAATAAATTCAAGTTTCCTGAGGGCAGGGAACTAATGTTTTTTGCTCTCCTTTGCATCACCAGTGCTTAGAATATTATCTGACTCACAGGGGTGCTTGAAAATATTTATTAAGTGGATGAATGAATCAGCAAATATTGCCCACTGCAATGTCACTCACTATTGTATTCTACCATCCTGAAGCTTTGCCAACAACTCAATCTCCTGTGATGTTAAGGACATCACTCTGCTCAGAAAGTTAGGGCAGGGAGTAGACTTTTCTTCAATCAGCTTCTTTTATTTTCTTTTTACTGACTTGGCCAAGACTCTGGCTTTTCCATTTTTATCCAAGGCTAAGAATATATGAATATGAGGCCAAGCGATTATACAGGGGTTGGATTTGGTATTTTTTCCCATTTCTGAAGGCTAACACTGGAGAGCTGCCCAAATTCATGGACATCAAAGATTGATGACAATAACACATTTTGAACAACACAAATTGTTTACAGATGTGATTTTCGTTAAAATACACACATGCTTCTTTTGAAAATCAATTACCATGATGGAGGCAGAGTTCTATGCTTTATTATATATATATATATATTATATGCATATATATAAAATAAAAAATATATAGTTTTTTAAATGCAGAATATTAGGGGTATTACATAGTTGTTTTTGCACAGATGAGTCAATGCTATAGGTGAGCTCATCCCTGAGATAATATGCACCTGAGAGGTGTGAATTTACCCATTTCTTCCTCCCTCATTCCCCCTGCTTGATTTTCCTGGAGATTTATTTCCCTATGTGCTGACTTCGAGCAAAATAAATATAGAAGGAAATGTTAGCTCTGTTTTAAGCATGGGTGGGGAGTAAAATTAAGTTCCATGCTATGAAGGACATTTTGCCTATACTAATTTGCTCGGTTTCATGGGCCTCATTTTGTTCTAATTATCATTAGGGGTATAAAATTAGAGTACATCTCACCATGGGTCCAGATTTCTAAGGGTCTAATATAATAAAATATATAATTTAAAATGTGTTTTCAATTACAATAGTTTGAAGGCCCCATGAATACAGTACACTAATGGATTTTTTTTTAAATAAAAAACTGAAACACAGCTGAAGTCTAGCTCATATATTCGCCACATTCATTTCTGGCCTCTTTCTTTCTGTAGCTGCAGGTCCAAGAAGTCATGGTTCTGTTGAATTCCGTTTCTATTATGCTTCCTAGTACAGTGTTTTGACCACGTCTGATTATATAGCTCAATTGGAGTGAAGGA
Organism: Galagoides demidoff; assembly: GCA_963574575.1. Classification (NCBI taxonomy): domain Eukaryota; kingdom Metazoa; phylum Chordata; class Mammalia; order Primates; family Galagidae; genus Galagoides; species Galagoides demidoff. Next base: position 4,455 of record CAUYQV010086082.1, read on the forward strand.
AATTACCTGATAATTTAGAAAAAAATTCCCTTTGAAAGCCTGCAGGAATCTGCTCTTCAGTTTAGAAAGAAATTTACAGGATCGGGTTGTTCATTTGAGTTGTAAGTATTGTTTAGTGTTTTGACCCAGGGTTGCTTGATATATCATTCAAACAAATATGATTTTATGTCTGTCTCTTTTTCGTTCTTTCTGTGATATGAATTCTGATGAGTCAGAACATCTTTCTCTGCCATCAAATCTTGCATACTTCTCTCTGTAGCTGTTATACTAGTAAATATACTCAAGCTCTAACTATGATAAATAAGGTACTCACTATAACTTTGCTTAAAATAAGACATGGGAGCATATTCTATTTTCTGAAGACTGTCTTCTAAAGGTATTTTCATTTTTGGAAAATGAAATAAAAAATTACAAATGTGTATGTTAACAACCTATGTTGATTGGAAATGCCCAAAGGTGTTCATGAAACTGAGCTTTCGTGAGATCAATCTTTTTTTCTTTTATGTCCTAAATTTTATCTTCATTGAAAATTGCCTGACCCTTGTGGAAGACTGTTGTTTGGTACACATAGAAAGAGGTTAATTAGTACACATTTCTCTATTTTATAGAATCCAGGCTTTTTCTCTCTCCCTCAGTAGGGACGTGTTACATTTTGCCCTTTAATTGCTGAAAATAATTCTGGTCATATCTCTATGTAAAATAAACCTTCTACATAATGTCATCACATTTTGTACTTTTTCCGTGTCCCAGATCCACCTTATAACATGAATTAATAAGCAGAATGGGTTCACCAACAGCTGAAGTAGGCATCCTGTCTAGTGAGAAGATTAAGTAGGTACAGGGACAAAATGAAACATAAAAACTCAATCTCAGTAATGGGTATTGGGCACAGTAGACAGGAAGGAGTTTGGAAAGGAGTCGATTTTTTTTTTTTTTTTTTTTTTTTGCAGTTTTGGTTCGGGCTGGGTTTGAACCCGCCACCTCCGGCATATGGGGCTGGCACCTTACTCCTTTGAGCCACAGGCACCGCCCGGGAAAGAAGTGGATTGACTCCCCCTGCCTGACTCGGGATTTATGAACCAGGACTTTGAAAGCAGCAAAGAGAGAAGAGGCATTTTGCAAGGAGGGCATGGTATATGTAAAGCCACGGCAGTACAGGAGATGTAAGGTGTAATTAGGGAACTACATTATTTGATATTTAAGAATCTCAGGGCTCATGTGGGAAATGAAAATGTCAATTTTGAGAGCAAGTATCAAAAACGTGAGATATGTCATAAGTTTTCTATATCTTAGCAGTTCATAACCACAAATTAGACCTCCCCCCCCAATATTCCTTATGTCGATTTCTTTGCTGTAATAGAACACAGGGCCTGAAATCAGAAGTTCTATATTCCTCCCTGCCCTCTGAGTTACTCTGGGCAAGTGGTCCTCTGCTGAGCCTTAATGCTATCAGCTGATATTGAGGACAATAAAGTATCAATCTCCTAAAACTTTTTGAGAATTGTACATGGGTTGAAAAAAATGTTGAAACTTGAAAAGCACTCTTCAAATGAATGTCTTTCTCTCATATTCATTCCTCAGTTTTTAAAAATTTGAAGGTTTATCTTGTATGAGGGACTGGGCTAGCGGCAGGCAATTTATCAGTAAGGAAGACACACAGGTAAGTCCCCTGTACAGACTACAAAGAGAAAGTATTTCAGGCAGAGGAAATGGGAAAATTCAAAGATCCCAAAATAGAAATAACATTAGTATAATACACATATACACACGCCCTTATAGAAGACGAGAGGGACTGTAGTCTCCCTCCAATGATTGAGACCCTGGGGGAAGGATTGGGATAGTGAAAACTTTACATCCAAGACATAAAATTCCCATAATTTTAGCTATAGGACATGTGGGCCATGAGGCCAGCAGCATTATGTGCCATGGCTTTAGCATTTGACACCTTCTCACCAAAAAAGAAGAAAAATCCTTTTGCGTTGCTAGGATACCTCAGCATTCTAGATTTTGCAATGCCTTGGGCTTTTGACTCTTGCCCTTTCATGTCTGTTTTCATCTGTCAAGGTTCTCAGATGAGAAGAGTGTCAGGAAGCCCCGCACTGGCATCTTGCTCTGCAACATGCAGACTGATTCTCTTACTGCTCCTTCCAAGTGTGGATCCTCCCTTCCATCCTTCCAATGGGTCACTGAAGTTCTTCAAACTGTCCAAATGGAATAAGAATAGCAAATGCTGGCTACCCCAAGTGCCAGCTCTGACCCTTTGGTGATATGCCTTAAATGCCACGTGAAGAGACATTCTAAGCTAAGTTGAAGAGCTCAGCAGAGAAGGGGAGAGTGAACTGGTCAACAGCTTTCTTTGAAGAGTAAAATGGTAGGCTTGGGATAGACTTGACTGAAGGAAATCATGATTGGATCACCCTTTTCTTTAACATGTATCATTTTTAACATATTTTGTTAGGTACCGTATAACACACACACACACACACAACTATAGCATTATTTTCCTTAGTAATAACTCCACATAGACTACCACTGCTAGTCTCCACTTCTTGGATATTATGCAAACAACTTAACATTTCCCAGTCTGTTTCTTTATTTGTATCATGGAAATAGTAAGAAAGCTTATCTCCTACATTTGTGCAAATTCAATGAAAAAGTTCGTCTAATAAGTTCCTATCCCTATGGCTCAGTGGGTAGGGTGCTGGCCCCACATATCATGGGTGGCAGGTTCAAACCCAGCCCTGGCCAAACTGCAACAACAAAAAAAATAGCCAGACATTGTACTGGGCACCTGTAGTCCCAGCTACTCGGGAGGCTGAGGCAAGAGAATCGCTTAAGCCCAGGAGTTGGAGGTTGCTGTTAGCTGTGATGCCACAGCACTCTACCAATGGCAATAAAGTGAGACTCTGCCTCTAAAAAAAAAAAAAAAAAAGTCCCTCTAATATATTTACACCAAGTCTAACACATGTGTGTTAAATATTAAGATACCTTTAATAAAAATTAAATGATGGAGATGATATATCTCTAATGCTTCTGAAAAGAACTCTTCACGAATTTAACTCTAAAGAGGAGGATCTAGCTAATTCCCAAGTCTAGTCTCTCACAATGGGGTTACTGCATATTGAGGCATGGTTATTTACTCTAAAAATACCATTGAACAGCTCCTCTGCTCACACAAGAAGAAATGTCTAAGACTTGTATCACTTGTGCCCCCCTCTTGTTCATGTTTTTTTCTTTTTTTAATTAAGTCATTTGCACATAGATCATGAATACATTTATGTCATTGTGGGATTCAATGGGTTGATTATTTGTACAAATTGGAGTGCTAACATCCTACTAATTAACATAGCCTTCACCTCACTTACCCAATTACAGTGTTAAGACATTTGTGTTCTACACCTGATAGATCCAACTTGTACTTGCAATATGCTCCATAGGTGTGGTCCCCCTATTAACCCTCCCTCTATTGGCCCACCCTGGTCCCTTCTCCTCCCCTTCCCCTTCCCTCCTCATCCTACGCTATAGTTGCGATTCATCTTTCATATGAAAGTGTGAGTGATTATAAATTGGTTTCATAGTAGTACTGAGTACGTTGGATATTTTTTTTCCATTCCTAATCTAAATCCAACTTCCACCACATCACCTTCATATTTTGTCTATGTGCTACTTTTCTCAATTGTAGTAGATGAATCAAGGGAGTTAAATCATTCATAGTTAATATTTAAAAAAGAAAAATGTAATAAAATAAAATCTAATTTGCAATTCAGTCAGTTTAACTTGGCAGATATATAGGTAAACTTAATCTGAATTGAAAGAATGCTTAGAAAAATGGAAAATTTCATTTAATGTGTAAATTGTCAATTATCTAAGTATCGATTTTCATATTTTATTTAGATTTTTTCATTAGTGTCTGGGCCAATGCTGTGCAATGAAATAGTAATGCAAAATACATATGCAATTTAAATTATATAGTAGCCACATGAGTAAAAAAATTGAAAAATAATAATAACATATTATGTTAAATCGAACATGTCCAATATATGATAATTTTCAACATGTAATCATTATATAAAATATTAATAAAATATTTTAAATATTTTATATTCTTTTTGTATTAGGTTTTGAGCATGCAATTTTGTATTTTGCATATACACCACATCTCAATTAAGATGCTAGCATTTCATCAGAGCAACTTGATCTGTACTTAGATATTACAACATTTACAGTTGAAAAAGTGAATCTATATAATGTCATGTTCCAAACATACTTGAAGAGTTCCAATAACGAAACAAAATACATCAAAATAATGTTCTTTTAGTATGCACACTGTCAAAACTGGGTTCATCATTTTCAGAATAAAAAATGTTCTAGTTTTGTAGTCTATTTCCATGATGCTATTGTTTACAAACAAATTATTCTGCATGTTGATTCTCATTCTCATTCTCACTACAGGGAACAATATTTATTTGTTCTAAAAAAAGCTTCCATTATGACATAAAGTCTCTTACATCACTAAGTGATAAATAAGGTTATTTTCCCTTGAAGCTTCAAATTTAGCTCTTTTATATGCTATTTAATTAATGAGAAAATACAAAAAAATGCAATTTTTACCTGTGATTATTGAATATTTGACAAACATTCTTTTATTTCAAGAAAATCTTGGATTGGAATTAACAGTATAGTAAAGGTCTTTGATATCACAACCAATGAGCTTTGGCAAAGAATATGGGACCAGTAAAAAATTATTTTTTGCAAGTATTTTGAAATATTTAAGTGACTATGTCAGTGATATTTTTCAGAAACTTTTTTTCAAAAACTAAACCTACTTTTGAGTGGTGCCTGTGGCTCAAAGGAGGAGGGCACTGGCCCCATATACTAGAGGTGGCAGGTTCAAAGCTGGCCCTGGCCAAAAATGCAAAAAAAAAAAAAAAACTTAACCTACTTTCAATACATAGTATAGAGTTGAATGAAGCAATTAGGGAAACATCAGCTGCTTTTTAAAAATTATAATAAATCTAGAATGTTTAAGAGATATAGTTTTATTCTACTGTCCTGGCTGATCATAGCTCACTGCAACTTTAAATTCCTGGATTCAAGAGATCTTAGTGTCTCAGACTCCTGAGTAGCAGGACTACTACACCTTCTTAAACTTTTTGTAGAGAAAGGGTCTCCTGATGTACCCTTAATTGGTCTTGAACTCCTGGTCTCAATTGATCCTCCTACTTCATTCTCCCCATGTGCTGAGATTATAGGTGTGAGACACTGTGCACGGCCCAATAATTCTAGTTCATAATCTACCATAAAGCACCATTTGTCATCACAGAAATTTAAAAATAAAAATTTAAATGAAATTCTTTTTTAGATGTAATCAATTTAAAAGCATGTGTGCCATGAGTCAAATCTTCTAATGTATACATTGACAACATTTCTATGTGAATTTTGGATCACGACGTACTCAGATATTGAGTAGTGTGAGTTATAGCAAAACTAATTTTGAATCAAGAGATATTTGACATTGTTAGAAACATTTTTATTTTTTATAGATAACTATTCAATTAACTGAGGATCTTTTATTTTATTAAAAATTTTATAAATTTTTCATCATAATGAAATTTTCTAAACATGGCAAATATTTCTTTTGCCATCTGTCTATTCAAAAAATGATTTTCTCTTTTTGAGTTCAAACCCAATCATTTTTATGGTTGGTCAATATTATAAAGCTCATATCATTTTACACATTATGATTGTTTTGTTGTATATTTATTTCTGCTTCTAGGCAACTAAGTTTGTCAATTCTGTTTTGATTATTGAGAAACTAATATGGTCCACTCTATTACGTTAAAATTTTCTTTAACATTAAAAACAAATGGAGTTCCTTTTTCATGATAGCACATTGCAGTAGCTATGCAATGTGAAAATTTTAACATAGTTACTTTTACTTTTATTTTTCCTCTTCACTCTCCTATATTACATACATCTTTTACTACATTTCTACTCAATTCTGCATTTTTTTTTTTTTGCGACAGAATCTTACTTTGTCACCCTTGGTACAGTGCTGTGATGTCATAGCTCACAGCAACCTCAGACTCCTGGTCTCAAGCAATTCTCTTTGCTCAGTTTCCTAAGTAGCTGGGATGACAAGCTCCCACCATAACACCAGGCTATTTTTTACAGACGGGGTCTTGCTCTGGCTCAGGTTGGTCTTGAACTTGTGAACTCAGGCAATCTACCATGCCCAGCCCTCCAATTTTACATTACTGTTGTGCTTTGGCTTTGTATCTAAAAATTTGTCCGTATTTACTTCTTTTACACTAGAGAGACTTTACTTATAATTAAAATAGTAAAGATTTTAGGCTCGGTGCCTGTAGCTCAGTTCGTAGCAGGTTCGAACCTGGCCTGGGCCTGCTAAACAACAATGACAACTACAACAAAAACATAGCCGGACATTATGGTGGGTACCCGTAGTCCCAGCTAATTGGGAGGCTGAGGCAAGAGAATTGCTTAAGCCCAAGAGTTTGAGGTTGCTGTGAGCTGTGATGCCATGGCACTCTACCGAGGGTGACAAACTGAGACTCTGTCTCAAAAAAAAAAGGAAAGATTTTAGTTACCAGTTACATTTGCATTGGTGTCACTATATAATAACTCTTGCACTCTGCTAAAACATTCAAGTAAACAGTTTATGACACCTTAGGTATACAAATACAAAAAATCATTTGAATGGAATCAATCTGCTGACAGTGACTAGCTTAGTGATGTATTTTGTGCAATACTCAAATTAC
>CAUYQV010086088.1:0-11645 GCA_963574575.1 Galagoides demidoff
ACAGCCTTCAGAATGGTAGAGGATATTTGCAGGTTATGTTTCTGACAAAGGTTTGATAACCAGAATCCACAGAGAACTCAAACATATTAATAAGAAAAGAGGCTCGGCACCTGTGGCTCAATCGGCTGAGGCGCCAGCCACATACACCTAAGGTGGCGGGTTCGAATCCAGCCCGGCCTGCCAAACGACAATGATGGCTGCAACCAAAAAATAGCTGGGCATTGTGGCGGGCACCTGTGGTCCCAGGTACTTGGGAGGCTGAGACAGGAGACCTGCTTGACCCCAGGAGTTGGTGGCTGCTGTGAGCTGTTTTGCCACAGCACTCTACCCAGGGGGTCAGCTTGAGGCTCTGTCTCAAAAAAAAAAAAAAAAAAAGAGGAGGGAACGCTTCTACACTGTTGGTGGGAATGCAAGCTAATATGACCTTTTTGGAAAGAAGTTTGGAGAACACTCAAGGAACTAAAAGTAGACCTACCATTCGATCCTGCAATTCCTCTACTAGGTACATACCCAGATGATCAAAACTTATTTTACAACAAAGACATCTGCACCAGAATGTTTATTGAAGCCCAATTTATAATAACCAAGACATGGAAACAGCCCAAGTGCCCATCAACCCATGAATGGATTAACAAATTGTGGTGTATGTACACCATGGAATAATATGCAGCCATAAAAAAGATGGAGACTTCATATCTTTCACGTTTACCTGGATGGAGCTGAAACATATTCTTCTTAGTAAAATATCTCAAGAATGGAAAAAAAAAAGTATCCAATGTACTCAATACTACTATGAAATCAATATATAATCAACTACACACTCATATGAATGGCAAAACACAACTCTAGTACAGAAAGTAGGAGGGAAGAGGAGAGACAGGGGAGGTGAGGGGGGTATATGGAAGGAGGGAGGGCACTTGGCCCCGGGGACCTCACCTAATGTGCATGATGCAATGATACATTTCAAAACTATTAAGGAATGAGTATAATTGTGATGGATGTGTTACTTAGTTCAATGTAAACATTTCCCATTGTATATTGAAGCAGTGCCCTGAACCCCATAAATGCATCAATATACAAAGTTATGATTTAATAAAAAATAATAATAAAAAAATAAAAAGGAAAGTTGCTTCAGGGAGGAAAAAAAATAAGAGTCTCTCAGTGTAACAATCCTGAGACTTTAAAGCTAGTTTTGTTGCCCAAAGTTAACATGACTAAAATTAGATGCTTCTATTCAGGAAAGACAAGAGACTTTTCCTAAGCGGGATTACTTCAGTAACTAGCATAGGCAAAAGAGTTTTCTAAGTTTCGTGTATGACTAACTACATCTGAGCGACAAATGAAAACGCTTCAGTAGCTGTATGCCTGAGCAACTCATGCAGTCCCCACGTGTATTCATGGATAACGAACAACAAGCCAGAGACGAAAACATAATTGAAAGGCTCAAACCTAAACACACACAATCCCTAAACACTAAGCCTGAACTATAATTCTTCTTAGTATAACTTAGCATAAATCCTCCTAAATAAAAAGTAATTAATGTATAAGAAAAAGCTTTATAGCACAGCTTCATTAATATTAGAAGCTAAAACCAAAATTTAAGTGATTATCCAATTACAGAAACAACATTAGTCTGCTGAGCTACATAGTATGTTTTTATCTCATGCATTTCTTTTTTAGACCATATTATAAATCACAGGGCATTAAAAATAGGGTCTGAGGGTGGTGCCTGTGGCTCAAAAGGGTAGGGCACAGGCCCCATATGCCGGAGGTGCCGGGTTCAAACCCAGTCCTAACCAAAAAAAAATTGGGTCTGAACAAGCCTTTTTTGGTGCTCACACAGATGTAACAAAATTGCCTTCTCAAACTCTCTTTATATCAACATCTGTGGCCTAGCAGTCACGGCTTTTGCTAATGCCGTAAACGATGCAGCAGGGTCTCGGGAAAGAGCACCTGGACCAGTGAGGACACACACCAGCACTGTTAGATGTCCAGTCCCTCCCTCTGCACAGTCTAGCCATTATTGCAAGGCTCTAAATAAAGTTACAGCTTTTTATTTCAGAGGGAAATTAGTTTATGTGAGACCTCCGAGATACATCATCTAGTTAAAAGTGTAGACACATAACTTTTGTAAATAAGAGACTAAGGAATGTACGAGACGGCACACTGGCTGGTGCCCTTAACTAGTTTATTCACCTGTAAAATATGAGCAATTTATTCATAAATGATCCACTTACTCTAAACAAGGTCATATTATTTTCCCTTCTGGGACCAGTAAGTCATTTAAACATTTAAGAGACAAGAGATGACACACAGCAAACATACTAAAAACAAACGAAACAACACAGGATCACTGCCTATCCTCAACCCAGAGATGTTGTATCCCCCCCTTACTTAGAGAACAGAAAAACAAGTTAGTCTTCATGATTTTCTAACCTTTCACTATTAGAAATACTTCTCTTCTCTGAAAGGGACTGCCAATTAAAGCATTAGTAGAACAATGCTTAGAAAGCCCAAGAGTAGTGATACACGACTTTGAAAACCTTTGCTTCAGACTCCAAATTTGAAACTGAAAGCATGTTTTATGATGCTTTTAGTGCTAACCCAAATTTGGACCTGGGAACTGTATATTACAGTGGCAACAGATACTATCACTGACTACAGTTTCCATTCTCTAAATAAAGCACTTACAAATGATGATTCTGGAGTTCACTGGTGAACACAATTTCTGAAAAGCCTCCCAAAACTTTAAAGCATGTTTTTAAAATGTCACTGAAAGTGATACTCTTATATATAGCAGTGGTTCTCAACCCTACTAATGCCGCAGCCCTTTAATACAGTTCCTATGGGTCGCGACCTACAAGTTCACAACCGCTGTCTTATAGGTTACAAGTCAAGAGTACAAGTTTTCTGACTCACCTTACCACGCTGGAGTCTGCAAGCCAGAGTATGAGGTAGTCTCCAAGGACAGAGCACCACTGGGGTATTCTTTGAGGCTCTACGTGGCCACCTGAAAAGGTACACAGGTTGTTACAGGCCTGCACAATTTTGTATCTTTAAAATGCTAAATCTTGCTATTGTAACTTACAACCACCAAAGACCAAAATATACAAACTTGTACTTCAAATACAGAGGAACAATTTGCCTAAGAAGAATTTCTCCTCCACTCTCCCCTTTATTATTTGAATTGCAGTATTTGTGGGGTGGGCTTGTTTTCTGTTTGGTTTCAATTAGCATCTTTGTGCCTTTGAAAAAGGAATTTCAGTAGTTTCTAAAAAAAGGTCACTTCATGGGCCCAGGGTGTTCTAGGAAAGACTTTGTGCCTTCCTTTTTTCTACGGACCAAATCTCCCTGCAATACCACAATAATTTCTCGAAAGCAGTTAGCAGTGAAGACATTTGGAAAATTGCCTAAAGTCAGGGCTAAATGTGAAGTTGAAGGAGAGATCTGAGGTTTTCAGTTCTAAAAAAATAAAAACAAAAAACACGCCACACTTTTCCTTGGTGAATACAAATTACTACCACTGGCTGACCTAGGGAAGAGAGTAACTTGGAACCATTTCTTTTGACCATTTTATTGCCTAATGCTGTGAGAATGTGAAACTCTGCCACCGCATTAATTACAAAGAAAGCCTAAGGAAGAAATCTTGGCCACAGGATGGGAATTGACGCAATTCATGTGTCTGCCACATTCAGACTATGACCTTCACAGATGTTTCTGTATTTATTTATAGAAAGGTTTACTTTAGCAACAAGACCAGCTTCCATCAACCATTTTTTAAATGTATCCAGACATCGAACTACTATTAGTATGAATAGAAAATGTTAACACCACCCAAAACGGTTACAATCTTTAAATTCTTAGTCATCGGTTGTTATAAAATATCAAATCAGAGCGGAAGAAGAAAGAACGGACGGACTCCAAATGTGATACAAAACGTGAGAGATCAAGTTCAGACACAACTGAGGAAGGGCGAGTTACTCCGAAGTCTCCCCTTCCCTCGTTGGGCTCTCCCTGCTATACCCCTGAATGGAGACCCTGTCTCCAAATCTGGTTTCTAGCCTCACACTTCATATAACTTAACAGCGGTTATAAAAACGCCACTGGCTTCCTGATTATTTTTTACATGGTGTTACAGTGGCAGTCCAAAGGTGCATTCCAGGTTTTAGAAGAAAAAGAAAGCAGCACTCCCATTAAATTTTTTTTTCTAATAAAAATAAATAGGTTTAAGCCAGCTAGATATTACAGAATTTGTTTCATCCTCTTACGCCAGATGTTGGGTTAGATAGAGTCTCTGGCTTCAACCAGACCTACCTAAGTCCTAGAGAAGCTGGAAAAAAATAAGACGCATCCCAGGCTGGTAACACTTGGTAGAAGAGCCTGTTCATGCAAAGCGGCATCCAAAAAGCAATGGAAGGTAAACCCTGCCATGCAACAGGACCGGGTGGCGAAATCAGGACCAAATGAGGAGAGGCAAATGAACTAACAATCACCTACTTCTTACCCTTGGGCCTGGGAGCCACCTGGAATCCAGCCTGGTAGACAAGAGCATTTCTATTTATCTAAATGAAAATTCCTTCTTACCCATCTTACCGTCGTCTTTAAAGTCTCACCTCTCTTTTTAGTTTGTTTTCTTGAAGAAAACTTTTTCTAGTGGGAAGTGAGCAGCTGAGAACAAGTTTCTAAAATTGACATAATCATTATCTTCTTTTGTCCATAAAATAAGGTTATCATTAAAGCCAGACGTTGAAAGGTCAAGAAGATTATGGTGCTTACTCTCTCATACGTAACTGAAAATAGCACTAACGTATACATTGAGATTAAAACCTCTCCTTTTTAGATTTCTACAACTGTACAATTCCCCCTGGAGATGGGTTGGGGGTGTCCCCATTCTGCTGGTGTGCTTGGGGTGCCTGTGGAAAGGCCAAGCCAGACGGGGAAGGTGAGAGAGGCTTGGGCTCTTGCTTGACTACTACCATCCTCACTACTCAGCCCATCCTTCACTCTGCAGCCAGGTTCCTTTACAAAAACAAACATCAAAAAAGATTAAAATCCTACCATTCTACTGCTTTTAAAAGTCTCCACAAAAAATGTCAATCTTCTTTTGCTTGTCATGTCACTCTGGTGACAAAATTTTCTTAACCACAAATACAAACACAAGATCTGGCGACTGTGTGAGTACTCATGAAGACAGTAAGAAGTAAGAGATTAAGGCAGGGATGTCAACAGAAGACTTCAGGTGTATTACTGGGTGCTCCACAGGGGTCCCTTCAGATCCCTTTAGGCCACTGCCCAGCGTCCCCCCTCTGGTCCCTCTGCTGAAGCCACCGCGTGGCATGCCCAGCCTCGCCCCACTGTTCAGCTGCCTCTGGCTCTACTTCACGTTGTCATCCCCTCCCCAGACCCTACCACCTTCTTGTGCTGGCAGAACTCCAACTCACTCACCAAGACTCAGTTCAAACGTTACCTCACCACCCCCTGGAAATCTTCCTTCATCCAAATTAGTCACTAGGTATTCCCAAGTGGCTGACAATATTCACTGGTGCTGTTCACTGAATCCTCACAATAATCCTAGAGGTAGGTACTAAAGAATACAAAGATTAAGCAACTGGCCCAAGATCACAGAACTAACAAAGAAGACAGCCAGGAATTGAACTCAAGCAAATCAACTTCAGAGCCCATGATCTTCAACAACTGTACCTCTATTATAATACTTAACATAAATTATAATTAAATGTTTGCCTCTTTTTGAGGGCAGAGACACTTTGTATGGATGCTTACGTTCCCAATGTCTAAGCACATTAAGGGATACTGTGTGAGTACTCAGTAGATGCCTCCTGAAGGTCTGATGAATTTAGAGGGTTTTACAGAATGGCAGTGGGTTGTTCTGTGGTGCCAAGCTTAGCCTCACCCTGCCTAGTCAAACAATTTCTTTTACCCAGGAAGAATTCTCTTATAAACCATATGTCTGAAAAAAAGGTATTCATTCTACAAATGGACTAATAATCAATATATACCAATGTGTGCAATTTGAGGGAAAAAAAAGTTAAAACTGGAAACCTTTATATTCCAAAAATTAAATTATTTTTGTGCCAAAGCTCAGACATTCTTATTGTGATAGCCAGGCCCCAAGACAGTCCCCAAAGATCTCCTCCTGGGCATTCAAACCCTTGCACGCTCTCCTCTCACAATGAGCAGTTAAGGTTAAGGTGTTCAGCCAATAGGATACCGTGAAATGATGTCATAAAAAACATGGCAGCTTCCATCTTTCTCTCTTTGATCACTTGCTATCATGTGGTAGAGCTATTCAAGCAGCCCTATGAAGAGATCCACATGGTGAGGAACTAAGGCCTCCTGCCAAAAAAACAGTATAACTTTATTTGGGGTGAACCATCTTGGAATTGGATCTTCCAGGGTCAAACCTTCATATAAACTATCTATATACAATATCGACTCACATGTGGGCCACAACTTTATGAAATATCTCAGCAAGAACCATCCACCTAGGTCATACCCAGATTCCTGTTCCAAAGAAACTAGGTGAGATTTTTTTTCTTTTTCCAAAATTATTTAAGTCTCTAGGTTTGGGGCAACTTGTTACATAGCAATAAATAACTAATACCTACTGTCACTATGCAGATTTTATTCAAATTAGTTTATAAGAATGCAGATAGAAGTTACTGATTTTTATTAACACGATAGCAGGTTATGGCAATTCTGAAACAATGGACAAAAGGACAATGGAATGCTCGAGAACAACTCAGGAGCAAAATAAATCCCAGTTTCCAAAAGGCTCGGCCTTTTATTTTTCTTGCTGTTTCTACAAAAGGCGGCAAGTCCTCCATTTGCTTATAGATGCCCCCTAATGACTGCTGACTGACTGATGAACACGTTCCCTTCTTCTAAACTAGACCCACAAGAAGGGATGACCAATAGACAACAATGGCATTTCTATTACTGTACAAATGTGAAAAGAGTTTCTTGCTTTGATTATTTAAGTATTACATACCAGATTTTAAAAAGCCTCTACATTTTGGAGAAAACCAGGTCTCTCTACTCTATGACTCCAAGATAACAAAAAAGCTCCGGGGGCGAGGGGTGGTGGTGGACCCATCTGAGCTTCTAAATATGTGTATTCAACTGTATATATGGTAGCACGTTTTCATTAGTGTATTCCTTTGTATCCACAAAATAAATTAAAACCATAAATATTATACAAATCCAAATTACTACTAAGTTCTTTTTCTTTTTGAACTTCAGAACTTATTTAAATGGAGAAGCTGTCTAAACAGGAGGGAAAAGAAAATTTAAAAAATAACATCTGTGAGAAAATAGTCAAAAGGCACGTGGTGTACATCTCACCCTTCCCTCTGCCAGAGGAAGACTAGAGTAGTGGTTCTCAACTTTCCTAATGCCCCGACCCTTTAATACAGTTCCTCATGTTGTTGTGACCCCCAACCATAAAATTATTCTCATTGCTACGACATAAGGTGTACCATGAGAAATGGTATTAAAGGGTCGCAGCATTAGGAAGGTTGAGAACCAGTGGACTAGAGGCAGCCTGGACACACTTTCAATTCCTGAATTCTAAATTTCATTGTATAAAATGCCACTTTAAATATGTATCAAACCCTCAGCCCAAGACAGTTTTTCAAATCTGAAAGCTCACAGAAGTGGGGCTAAGACAGCATGGAATGTGCAGCCTTGGTGCCCGTGTGTCCTGGTGGGAGGACCAAGACACCCAGGAGGCAGAACCTCCTCATGCAGGCCATTCTGGGAAGGTCACAAAAGTGAACCGGGAGCCAGAGGGGCATTGAGTAATGGTGAAATGGCACAAGTTCCTGCCCAGGCTGATCATTTCTATGACCACTCATGTAGCGTTTTCTACTTATGCTATCAAGTTCAATCCACTGAACTTATCTTACGATTTTTAAAAAAATGATAACGAAAAACAATTACTATAGAATTGCTATTTTTAAGTTTAGCAATTAAAAAAAATCACTAGCTTTTATAAAAATTCCTTCCAACAGATCATCAGAATCTATAAAACAGGAGGAATTTCACAAAGGAAAGCGTATAAGTTATATGTAGGACTCTCAGTGTGGGCAGTCAATAACTCTGTTCTAGGTCATGAAGTTAGTATCTGATGATAAATACTTTACTCTTGGGTGAAGACTGCACAAAGACACAATTACATGTTCGGATGGAGCAGGAGTGACCTCGTGTTTGCACAGAGCTTGGAGCTGAGAACACTGCAATGCTCCTCAGGGGTCCTCCTCCTCCTCCTCCTCTTTAACTTCAGAAATTTTGTCTATAGATTTGAGGATCTCGGCAACAAGATTCAGCGTTTCGGCTCCAGAAGCCAGCTGCTTTATGGAAGCCTGTGCGCTGTTCATGACGACATGCAGGTTCTCCAAGGCCACATCGGTGTTCTGCTTCACAACATTCAAGCTGGTACCATGGCCTGAGCGCAGAGCTTCGTTCTCATGTTTGAAGTCAGAGACCTGAGCCTGGAGCAAATGTACTTCCTGCTTCAGTTTCATGATGTGAGTTTCCGCTTTTACAGCCCGTTTTGTCATAAGCTCCAGGTTCTGCTCTACCTTCTGAACCACTGACTCCAGGTCATGGTAGTTAATCTTGTCCTTGATCATTTTTGCTTCTAATTTCCGCTCAAGTGTCCTCACCATTTCTGTCTGAGTTTCAGAGAAGCGCTGAACCTCACTCAGCTTTCTTCTTAGCTTACAATTTTCATCTTGCAGTGCCTCATAACTGATCTGCAGCGTCTGTAGGTGCCGGTCTCCCAGAGACTCTCCGTGAGCTGCAAGGTCTGTGCCCGGACTCCCCGCTGGAGAAACAGGAGCGTCTGCGCCACTCAGCGTCGCCGAGGGCAGGTACTTGGGCCCCATCCCCTCCAATGGGGTGGGAAAAAATGGCAGGTACGCGCTACCGGGCGGCGTGCCGGCAGCGATCCTTGCAGAGTGCGCCTGCTCCATGGAGGACGGCAGGTGGGACTCAGTCCACAGGTCATCCTCGTCTTCCTCCTCGTCCAGGAGGTCGTTGGCCCCTTTTGGGTCTTTGAAAAATGGCTGCTGATATTCCAGGCCGTACCCCACCACGGGCTGTTTGGCCGCAGGGTTGTGGTCGAGTCGCGCCGAGTGCCTCGAGGCTTCCTTGGAATAAATTCTGCTGGTGATGTCTTCTTTGGACAAGCTGAGGTTCTTGGCTTTCAGAAATTCTGTCAGGGATGGATTTGCCGCTTCCAGATCTTTGAGTTTGTCATCCTCGGGAATGAGGAGGCTCCGGGCCCGGGCCTGCGGGCTGGCGCCCGGCGGGTGGTGCGGGTAGCCCGACATGGCCGCGGCACGGGCGGCTGGGCCTGCCTAGCCCGGCAGCGGCGGCTCCATGGCCCAGCTCCCGGCTCGCTCGGGCCGTCGCCGGCCCGTCGCCCACCCGCGTCCCGGCCGCTCGGCCCGCGGCTCCGCGCCCCGCGGCTTCCGGTCCCCCACCGGAAGCGCGCACCGGAAGGTGGCTGAGTTCTCAGGTCCCTAACAAAGGAAATGCTGGTGTCAGCTGCAGGTCGTAAATGTGGAGAGGACATCTTTATTTCTGATAAAGGCTTGCAGCCTGCAGGCCACCGATCCGGTAGGCTGAGAATGGGGGCACTTTGAGGGTCGAAGGGGTGAGTCAGGAGTTTATGCCGAGGGGGTTAGCTGAGTATACATACTTAGTAGGTTACAGAAGGTGTTATGAATAATCCCGCAGAGGTGCGCATGTGGGGTCAGTAAATATGCCTGTTACAGAAGTCCCCTGTTCACTCTGGGGTGGACACTTAACATTTAAATCCATTAAATCCATAAAATCAGGCTATGTGTCATAAGGTGAACAGTTAGCTGGGAGGGGGCATGTCCAACCTCCCATCCAGTCATGGCTGCAAGTTCAGTTCTTAAGTTTTTGCTGTGGTCGCCTTGGCCAAAACGGGGCCCATTCAGTCAGCTGGGGTGGGGGTCGTGGCTCAAGATTTTACTTTTATGTCTCAGTGGGGTCATTCAAGTGTTTTTTTGCTTTTTTGAAACCAAAACTCACAGATATACCTCTCTAAATATAATACAGTTCTGCTAAAAGCAATATGCAATATTATTAAGAACAATATCTTAGGTTTTACATATTCCATATATAATCTTAAAATGATTACAGAAACAATATAATGGATATTCTGTGGAAATAAATCCATCATGATGCTATGAGCTATACTGGTATAACAGAGAGCAATGGTAATAACAAAAAATAATTATATAATAAACATTTCCCAAGCCATATTTAAAATAGGATAGGGATTGTGAAGATGAAGATGTGGGTTATAGGCTCGGCGCCTGTGGCTCAAGAGGCTAAGGCGCCAGCCACATACACCTAAGGTGGTGGGTTCGAATCCCCAGCCGGGGCCCGCCAAACAACAATGATGGCTGCAACCAAAAAAATGGCCAGGCGTTGTGGTGGGCGCCTGTAGTCCCACAGCTACTTGGGAGGCTGAGACAGGAGACTCACTTGAGCCCAGGAGTTGGAGGTTGCTATGAGCTGTGATGCCATGGCACTCTACCCAGGGGTATAGCTTGAGGCTCTTTCTCAAAAAAAAAAAAAAAAAAAAAAAGATGTGGGTTATAGGACATAACTAACATCTATAAACAATAATATCAAATAAATGTTTTGTTAGCACCAAAGAGACTTGGGAGAAAAGCTACAGTAGAGTCATACAAGAGAGAAATCTCTTCTGGCTGGTGGATATCTAGGAAGCCTTCATGAAATAAACCCCTTATACCTTTATATGACAATAAATATGTTTAGCTTTTTTATATTTACATGTTAATATTAATCATGTCAATCTAGAAGGAAGATGCTGAAGCAGAGAATATGATTTACTGAGTTTATCTGAGCCAAAATACAGACAGCTGCCAGAGGACTCAGACCCAAGTAACCTTGGATACAAGGTGCATTTGGCCTTCGTTACAAGCAGGTTTTTAAAGGCAAAAAAGGGGCACCAGCAGTGGGCTAATACACAATAGTTTGTCAGGAATACTCATTGGTTTATAGAAATAACATTGATTAGTGATTGTTATGCTGTCAAATGTTAGATTTGAGGGATAGGTGATTTATAGGATCTGGTGTGGTTTTATTAGCTTAATTTATAACCACTTTTGGCAATAGCAGGCAGTTGCAAGAGATGAATTCATAGCTCAAAGGGAGGGGGGGAGCAGGACATGATTCCTGTCTCATTTTAATGTTTCTCTGGCCTGATAATTTAAAAGGACTTGCATTCCTCAGATAAAAGTTCTTTTCTCAATTATTAGTCCCACAATACAAATGACAAAGTTGAGGTTCATAAAGATCAAATGACTTCATTAGAATGTAGCTCCTGGCTTTAAGAAGTAACAAATAAGTGCTAGGCTCCACTCTGTAACCCAATTCAGACACTGTCTACAACTCCATGACGGTAAATCCCACAGTCCTACAATTTTTTTTTTTTTTTTTGAGATGGAGCCTCAAGCTATCCCCCTGGGTAGAGTGCCATGGCATCACAGCTCATAGCAACCTCCAACTCCTGGGCTCAAGCGAGTCTCCTGCCTCCGCCTCCCAAGTAGCTGGGACCACAG
>CAUYQV010086091.1:0-16827 GCA_963574575.1 Galagoides demidoff
TGGGTAGAGTGCCATGGCATCACAGCTCATAGCAACCTCCAACTCCTGGGCTCAAGCGAGTCTCCTGCCTCCGCCTCCCAAGTAGCTGGGACCACAGGCGCCTGCCACAACGCCCGGCCATTTTTTGGTTGCAGCCATCACCGTTGTCTGGTGGGCCCGGGCTGGGGATCCGAACCCGCCACCTTAGGTGTACGTGGCTGGCGCCTTAGCCGATTGAGCCATAGGCACCGAGCCCTGAATGTTATTTAGGAGAGAGCAAAGGGAAAAAAAATTCCGTAATGCCACTATTACCCGAAAGAATCCCTTGGGAGGTGGCGTGGAAGAACAGACCATCTCTCTGTGAGTCCAACCAACTTGTCTCCCGTAGCATCCCATCACCTCACTGTCTCTGCAGTGAGACAGGAGCTGAGTTACTCTGTCCCCAGCTAACTCAGATATGCCATATGAAATGTTTGGCTTGTTCTGTGACTATTTCATTTGGCAGAATGCTCACGCTGAGAAAAGCACAGAGAAACTGAGACCCACTAAGAAGCAGCGAATTCACTTTGCATCCTTTGCTATCCAGTATGTCTTTCTCTCTCAGTCTGCTTTTTTTGGTACGGCTTGCATGTGAGTTCAACCCCACCTTGTGATACAGTTCCACTGAAATTCTTTCTTAAAGACTTGTAAGGGCTGTCCACAGTTACATGTCTTACCAGTCTTCCTACCACTGAGCTCGTTTTTGTGTTGTGGTAGGCCCACCTGCAGGGTAGATGAATCTTCATGGGCTAAACACTGTTCTGCAGTGAGATGGCAGTCTTGATTCTCTGGGTGCAATGTAAGTGGGAGATGTAAGCCCTCTGTTCCCAGTAACTTTGTTTTGTACAGTCTTCTGTAAACACAAGTTTATCTTGCAAGTGTTATGATTTGAAGACCTGAGGATATGGTCACAGAAGCCGTGGAAGTTCAGAGGCTTTCGTGGAAACCGGTCCTTCTCTTCTTTTGTTTGTTTTTGGTTTAGTTGGTCTGTCATTGCTCACAAGGTCGGCTACGGGGTCAGCCGGAAAGGATTGGCAGTGCTTTCTCTCCCAGAGCTGGCTACTTAGTAAAGCAAAGTGAGATTTTACCACTTGTTATTGTTAGGTGGAAGATAATATTCTGAGACTAACTAAAATTGTAGAATGGCATGTGAATTAACCTGATAGGGCATTTTTTAAAAAAGGAATAGAATACTCCCTTTTCCTTTTAACTTTTTCCTTTGACATAATTTCAGACATACAGACATGATTTCTATATACTATTTACCCAGATTCCCCGAATGTTACCATCTACAACCTTTACTTTATCTTTTTATCCCTCAATACATCAATATGTACTTTTTAGGAATAAGATATTCTTATACATAACTATAGTGCAGTTATCTAAATCAGGAAATTGACATTGGTATAGTACTATTATCTGACCTATAGAATTTACTCAGATTTCACTGACTGTCCCTATACTGTCCTTTATAGCAAAAGAAATTCCCCTATCATTGGTTTTATCCAGTTTTCATAGTAGTCTTCTTAATTTTGGAATAATTCCTCTGTTTTTATCTTTCAGACCACTTATATTTTTAGAGTTCAAACCAGGTATTTGACAGAATGTTCCTCATTTTGTCTGATCTTTCCTCCTGGATGGTCAGATATTTGGGGCAAAAATACCACCAGTTCTGACTTTGTGATGTCAGGACTCATATAAGATCAATTTGTGCCTTTAGTGGTGATGTTAACTTGAACTACTTGGTGAAAGTCTTATCTGTTTGTCCAGTATAAAGTTACTGTTTTCTTCTTTATTTAATTAGTGATCATCTTGTGAGGAGATAACTTAAGGCTATGTAAATGTACCAGCACTCCTCAAACTGTTGTATACTGGTTATGGCATCCATTGATGGTTTTCAGTTTAATAATTTATTACAGTTGTGATGACTGACAAACGAGAACTTTCCTAACTCCATTCCTTCTATATTCTACTGGTGGGCTTTCCACTATGAGAAGGAATGTTCTTTTCACCACTGTGTAATCTGCCTGTTTGTCTGTCTGTTTATCTGTATCAACACAGACTCATGGATTTTTATAATTTGCTGGTCACATTGGTCCAGTTTGGGCCATATGCAACTCTTTCAGCCTTTCAAATTCTGTCCTTTTGACATGTTCCCATTATTTTGAGCACTTTTCTACTTACTGGCACAACAAAATATTCCAGGTTAATCTACCTTTTTCCTCTGCAGTTATGACAGCAACATTTTCACAAGGAGATATAGCTCCATTTAGTGAGGAATGGTATTTAGAAACCAAAATAAGGGGGCTAGGGTCTTCATTAGCAGACAGAGCTAGAAAATGTAAATATGTACTTATAGACATGTGTATACACACATATACACGCACACCCTGTAACAACACATACCTCCCTGTGTTTATGTTCATTCATCTATATATCTCAAACACCATATTTGCCTACAACAGTACCTCTAATGTCATTCTAAATCTACATGGTTTAATTGTATTCTTCCTTCTTATAGATCAGAAATGCCTAGAGGAGTGCTTTTTAAAAATACCAATCAGCGCCTTCTTCCTTTGGATTGAATCTTTGCTTAGATGTTATCAGTGAATTAAAACTTACTGGTGAAAATTGTTTAAAATGTTTCCATTTAATCTTTAGCTTGGTTTTGTAGAAAAATTTATGCCGTAAACCAAATGATTTTGTCATTATGTTCTTCCTTTTCACTAGAGGGGTAAAAAAAGGTCTATAGTTCTTATGTAACCACATGCAGGAAACGGTCTTACCTCTAAACAGGCCCAGGTATGCATCGTCCATATTTGGTCAACATTCAAAATAAATGGCTGAGGCTGTACTGCTGTCCACAGTGGCTGATCCCCATGGACCACATTCAACAGAGGAACATGAAGAATTTGGCCAGTGCAGTGACAGTTATTCACTGAAGAAGTAGAACCTGTTAGTGGTAGTTTAAAGTCGCTATTGCCTTAGTTACCCAAATATTCTGTTTTGATCAAAGAGACTTGGTGTAATTCAAGCTGTGTTAAACGTCTCTGTTAGCTGCAAAAGTAAGCAGGTTTTGAAGACCAGTTATTAGTAAGGGACTCGTGTTTCATTCTCTGTGCCGATTTCAGTTGGTTTATGTGACATTGCCCTGGATTGTGCTGTCCTCACAGATTCCAAGGCCCTGTGGAGGTGGGCTCGGGGATCTGCTGGTGATGCTTACCCGGCACAGCAAGGGGGAGGGGGTGACAGTTTGGCTGTGTATTTGCTGTCTCTGCATCAAGTCATTTAAATGATGTTTTTGGACTGTCATTTGGAAGTAATGACCCTCTTTTTTCCTTGGTATAATTGTATTCTTAATAATGATGTCTGTCTTTTTGATTTTCAAATAGAAAATAAAGTGGCCACCTGATAGCACCTTTTTTCCTCTCCTGTCTACCCACTTTTATCACATTCACTTTACCCTTCACCCTAATAGTCCCCTACAGAGTAGAGGACCCTGACAGAATTATGTTTCTCTGAAATGCAGCCGACCTCCTTAGCATGAGAAGGGACATGTTGGGCTAGAAAGAGCCCTGAGATTAAACCAGGGCTCTCAGGGTTAAGTCTTTACCCAGCTGCTCACCCTGTGGTCTTGGTATCCTGAATGTCTGGGGCTTGATTTCTTCATCTCTGGAACAGGAAGATTATTCACAACCTGTCTGTCCTACCTGTCATACTGTCTGGGTGGATCAAGGGGATAATGTTGGGGGAAAGATTTTTGCTATAAAGTATAAATGTGAATAGTTGTTATTTCACATTAAAATTTGCATATGGGGCTCGGCACCTGTGGCTCAATCCACTGAGGCGCCAGCCACGTACACCTAGGGTGGCGGGTTCGAGTCCCCAGCCCGGGCCCGCCTGACAACAATGATGGCTGCAACCAAAAGATGGCCGGGCGTTGTGGCGGGCGCCTGTGGTCCCAGCTGCTTGGGAGGCGGAGGCAAGAGACTCGCTTGGGCCCAGGAGTTGGAGGTTGCTGTGAGCTGTGGTGCCATGGCACTCTACCCAGGGGGACAGCTTGGGGCTCTGTCTCAAAAAAAAAAAAAAAAAAAATTTGCATATGGAATACAAGAACTTAATACCAAACCTAAATATAGAAGTTAGCAAAATATTTCTGAGATTTGTTTGTTGCTGTTGTTGTTGTTGTGTATTTCAGCAAGAATGCAGTACTGCTATAGGATTATTGAGAAAACCTCCAACTATTTCAGGGAGATATTCTTTCCAAAATTAACAATGTGACCAATTAAAACAAAATTTTTTTTCTTCACTCCATACTTACCTTAAAAATATTGTGTATTAATTTCTTTCTAGTGACCACACATAGCTCATTGTACTGATCTATAAACTTTGTTATATTTATTAGTGTTTTTTTATTATTATTTTGCTATCAGCACTAGCCTTTCAGTGAATATCTTTGTAACATATATCACCTTATACTGATCAGATAGATATAAAATTTAGGTGAAGAATAGAACATACGGTGTCTTATTGCTCTTTTAGAATTTCTCTGGGGTGGTGCCTGTGGCTAAAGGAGTAGGGCGCCGGCCCTATATGCCAGAGGTGTATGGGTTCAAACCCAGCCCTGGCCAAAAACTGCAAAAAAAAAAAAAAAAAAAAAAGAAAGAAAAGAATTTCTCTGGCAGGTTTTTCAGTTTTTTACCAGAAAATCCCTGATGTAGGGGGAAAAAAAAAAGACTGGAACATATGGTATGATGCGATGTGTTTATTTTTAAGGCATTTATATGTATGAGTCTTTGCATAGGAAAAACTCTGAGCTAATAAAGATTTTATAGTTATTATAGTTATTTTGTGTGGTGGGATTATAAGAAACTTTAAATATGTAAAGTCATGTTTCTGTAGTGTTGTAATTCTCCAAAGTGAGTATCTATTTATTTTTTTTGGTAATGAAGTAACAGTAAAGATGAAAAACTTGGTGAGGTGGAAGTTTCTTTTAAACTTTACATACCACAAAGCTGACTGCTGCTTGTCTATTTCTTTTTAAAAATTACTAATCACTGTGATTTCTGAAATCTCACAGCATATGGGCCAGGTGTGGAAATGCACGGGCTTCTGTCTCTTGCTGAAGCTGGCAGTCGGGGGAGGTGGGGGCTGGGTCCTTCTCTTTGCCAGAGCGTCTCTCCCAGACTAATCCAAGTTCACTTTATGTTGACACTGGGTACTTTGTGGGAGTTCTGACTCCACGGAAGTTTTAAATCCATCCTCCAAAGTCACCCCTTAATACAAAGATTTAATTAGATAATCCGCAAAGCATTTTAAAAGCAAGAATAAATCAGAAGTGACTGCTGTCCCCATTAAATTTTTCGAGTGAAGATTAGGTCAGAAACCTAAATCTGTGGTCATTCCCTAAGAACAACAGAACAGAAACAAGCCCTTGACAATGATACAAATAAAATACATTTTGTATGAAGTTATGGTTACATACTTCTGGGTGCTTACCTTTAAGTATGGGGGTTTTTGAGAAAAATAACCCTGATCTATTTTTAAAAAAAAAAAATTTTGTCTTTTCATCTGTTGCTAAAAGTCCAAAGGAGCTAGATCCATTTTCCTTTAATTCGGAAGGTGTGTGATTGGGATGGCCTGGCTTTGGGTGTGAACTACGGAGTGTATATAACACCAGAGAGCTCTGGGGAAACCAAAGCTGTGGGCAGATGTCATTTGGAAGTGAAAACTAAGCACAGTGACTGTAGATTAGGGTGCTATGAACAGGCTGGGGCAATGTTGACAATCAGGAATCGTCAATGGGAATTGTACATAGGAAGTCTCAAGGGCAGAGGGGCAGCTGCGGGCACTGATTTGCAATTACGCCACTTTGGGAACTCTGAGAACTCCAGGGTGGGTAGCGGCCACAGCGTGATTTCTTCTAATGAGGATTAATGATTCCTTGGAGCCTCGCAGTGGAGGGCGGCTGGTATGGAGCTAGTCTTCCACACAGAGCAGTGAGTGAAGGATCCCTCTGACTTTCACCCAGGATTTGCCCATTGTGATGGCCATTTGAACTGCACAGAGACGGGGTCCCACCCCTTTTCTCCTGAGGGTGGCACTCCCTGCTGCCTGGGTGGTTCTTTTGACTCTCTCATTTCCATTTTTCCTCACTATTTCCTGCTGTCATTTGAACTTAAAGCCTAACAATGTCTGGTTTCATAGCCATGCTGTCACTCCTCCATCCTACCCCCCCCCCATGCAAGTCTATTACTGTTACAAGTTTTAAAATGAGCTAAATATGTTTATCGTTTATTTTTGAGTATTTGGAGAGAAACTGTAGGGTAGGACAATTGATCCTGGCAACCTAATCTAAAAGACAGGGTTTTTTTTTTTGCCTTGACTCTTTTGGTAGAACGTTTTTTGCCAGGAAATGGTGTTTCCAGGCAGTTGATTTCAGGATGTGTTAGCCAGATACGTGTAACCCACATCCAAAAAAATACGGTTAGGTATTGATTTACAAAATTAAGTGGGGGATGCATGATGTAGAGTGATCTCTGATTGTGGCTTGTTGAAAAGTCTTCGTGTGGTACAAGTTCTTAGGTTAATAGTGGAAGAGAAACTGAAAGCGGACAATGTCCACTCGTCAGGTGTCCCCTTAGTCCAGCCTGATCTGAGGTAGACCAGACAGACTATGTGGAGAGCGAATGTGTGGTACCTGGCTCCAGGGAGTTTACCTGTGACACCTGGGTTTAGAAGAAGATAACTGATACTGTGTGTAATTAGAAGGCCAGCTGCTATAAATGGTGATTAAGAACCATGAACTGTGGAATGAGCTTTTGAATTCCTGTTCTGACATTTGCTACTTTTGAGACTGTGGACAAGCTTCTTATCATCTCTGAGCATTGCTTTCTTCTGTAAAACAGAGACAATATTACATATATCACAGGATTGCCATAATAAAGAAAATCAGTGCAAGTGTCTGAATGCTGTAAATTTGGTCTCAACACTCTCCAGGGGGTTAACTATGCTGTGCTGTTTCCTATAGGTCCTTAGAGGCTGAGCTGCCGGGGCCTTCCAGCACAACAGGGCTTTGGTGATGGCTGTCTGGCACTGCTTCATAAACTTGACATTACAGTTGTGAATAGACCATTTTAATTTGTTTTAGATTTCTTTTTGAAATTAGTGACACTTTGAATCCAGATTGCATAAGAGCTCCCGCCTCCTAAAGCCATGTAAATCACAATAATTGATCAATCAGGGGGTAATGTTTAATATACGTCTTAGCGTGAACAGCATGGTAATTCATTGCATATGTGCCGACTTACATGTCCTAAAGATGAAGTCAAACAATTGCACGTTCAATATCAGCTATTTTTAAATAAGTGCCAGAACAGATTAAGGTTTCTGTTTTTATATTGACTCATGAGGAATATTAGGATTTTATTAAAATTGTGAAGAGTTTGTATTTCTTTAATGAAAATTTCCCTTAAGATTGTGATTGTATTTAATTTCTGTTTAGGGTAACATTTTAAAATCTTGATATTCAAGTAATACACCAGTGCAGAAAAATTGAAAATACAATAAAGCATTAAAGATGATTATAGAAAACCTTACTGATACTAAGTGTTATCTTGACAAAATAAATTTATCAGTTTTATCATTCAGGAATTGATATTGGGCATATGTGCTGGAATCTATTGGGACATGGAAATTGCATAAGGAACACATAATATTTTCATTACTTGTTCTAAACTCTAGCTTAAACGAAATAGAGGAAGTTCAAGTAGAACAGGATTAAGTATGATTTTGTTCCAATATTGTTATTAGATTTCTGGTGCTTGTGTCATTCTTTGAACTGTCTGAGTCAGTATGCTGACAGATGGCTGAGATAATATTAACATCTAATGAAGATTTTGGATAAAATCACCAGTGATAAAGGAATTGGGGAACAGAGAGAATCAAGCACGAAAAAGTATTTCATCATTTTTATTGAAAGCTTGAAACTTTTTTTTTTCCATGAGAGTCAGCTTTAGATAGAGATAAAAGAAAATCTGTACCCATAGGGTGGCTGTCTTTGCAGGTACCAAGAATCTGTCCTAGAATCCTGGTATCCTGCCTGTAATATATATACACATATATTTACATGCTATTTTCATGACAAACAACCCCCAGATTTACCAACTCTTGATTGAGCTAGTTAGAAAACGAGGCTGGGGTCAGCTTGGCCACATTAGGACTGTGTGGACATCTGATTGTTGACTAGGCAGCTTCCAGGAGTCAGCTGCTGGTCAGCTATAGCTTGAAACCTCTTAATACTCTCAATGGAGTGACATCTTTGTTTTGTTCAGTTATTAAAAGATAAGTGTGAAAGCTAAAGAAAGGAGCAACTTTCCTCTTTCCTTTTATTTTATTTTTTATTTTATTTTATTTATTTATTTATTTTTGAGACAGGAGCCTCAAGCTGTCCCCCTGGGTAGAGTGCCATGGCATCTCAGCTCACAGCAACCTCCAACTCCTGGGCTCAAGCGAGTCTCCTGCCTCAGCCTTCCAAGTAGCTGGGACAACAGGCGCCCGCCAGAACGCCCGGCTATTTTTTGGTTGCAGCCGTCATTGTTTGGCTGGCCCGGGCTGGATTCAGACCCACCACCTTGGGTGTACATGACTGGCGCCTTAGCCACTTGAGCCACAGGCGCCGAGCCTTCCCCTTTCTTTTTAAAGGATGATGGTGACAAAGTTGGTGAAGTTTCTAAGTTCTCCATTCAAATGCCCAAAATAAACTCTTATTTTGGAGGACTAATTCTCTTTGGGATATGACACAGTACAGAGAAACATAATCAAACTGAGGAAGGACACGAAATGCCAAGTTTGGCAGAATCATTTTCAGAGAATTGTTACCTCGGCATTTTCATTTTAATGGAGTCCTAAACCATACTGGAACTGTTATTAGCCACAGCCTTTTAATTTACTATGTTTTAACAGATAAGAGTTTTTTTAGATTGCTTAGTATTATAAAGCTCATAAAATGTACTTTCTATATGTGTGAGTCTACATCAGCGGTTCGCAACCTGTGGGTCTCAAGCCACAGGAACTGTATTAAAGGGCTGCGGCATTAGGAAGGTTGAGAACCACTGCTGTACAGGAATACGTATGTGAGTCTGTGAATGCTTATGCCTGAAAGCAAACACTTTATGGGCTTCACATTATTTAGCTGCTGGGAGTTTATCTCCACTCACTCACTGAAGACCCAGGATAAATTGGGAGAAGTTATAAGATATTTTGAATATAGTCCATGGTGAATAGCCTTTATATTTTACAAGAGGTGAAAGGAGAATCCTTTGGGCAAGTTGGATTATCTAAAGTAGCAGCAAATACCTCTTTGTTTTGGCAAAGGGACTGAATTACAGGTGAAGACAATTAATAGGTAAGTTTAGGTTAATTTTCTTAATACACTAAGTACATCTATTAAGTGAAATTGAAAGATCCCATCTATTAAACTTCCTGGATTTAACGGGACCGAGAATTACACTGATTCAGAGAGAAAAGGCCTAGGAAAGGAGTTGCTTTTTCTATTGAAATGATACTTTCCTTTGAAAGTTAAGCCCATATCAAGGGTTTGTTGTTGTTCGCTACAATATTAAAGGTTTTCGGTACCAAGAGCTGTTTGCGACCTTTCGTTGTAATCTGTCTCAGTTCTAAGTGATCTTTTAAAATGTAAATTGATAGAGAGATACGCAGAATTTCATGTATTTCCTTATGTTCTGAATCAGCCTCTTCCAGTGATTATTAAGCATGATACATGGGAGAAGTACAAGGCAAAATGGCATAAAAATAACACCGTGTCATCTCCTGGGAGGACTGACCATTAAACTGTCTTAAATTTTGCAAAAGAGGGAACCAGTCCTTGTGATATATCTGTCATAGCGGAGGGAGAGAATCCACCTTCATCTGAGCATCTAGGGAGAAGGGTGGGCACTGAAGCCCGTTTAGCATTTTACCTGATCGGCAAACCTAAGTGTCCCTTAGACTTTAGTTGGGCACATACTATGTACCACCTGCTCAGATTTTGCCATGTATGTGCCACCTGTTTTGCTAAATAGTTAAATATATTTTAAAAAGAAACTGTGTGTCATGACTGTAAATGGAAAGCCATTTTCACTAGCTGTAAATACAAAATAAGAGTAGAGATAAAAACAATAAAAATATAGTGTTAGTAAATTCAGGCTAGATCGTTTGCTTGCGGAAAACTCTGCTTCTTGAGTCTTACTTTCTTTTCTGTTGCCTTAAGGACAAAATTAGTGGGCTTAGAAGTCAGGATGGTGAATGGGAACAGGCCTAAGGAGAGTTTGGGGGTACTGGTCCCATTTTATTCCTCCCATGGGTTCAGGAATGAATTCATGCCATGGAAATGTATCAACATATATACTTAGGATGGATTCACTTTCTGTTACATTTAGCCCCAAATTGCCTCTGTCCCCTAGATGTGATCAGACAAGTTGGAGATGGATAACGGGCTGATTTGCAGATCATGTTATTAAGGTCCCCCAGTCGCACGGCCCAGGACCACCTACAATAATGTGTTCCAGCCTAAGCTAAATTCTGCGTCGCTGTTTTCATTTGGCTGGTTGAGGGAAGAAGGAACCTTTTGAGATTAGAAGCCACTACAAAGTGGAAGAATTCTGTCATTGTTCAAAACTTTCAGAGACATAGATAAATATTAATATTAATGTCTTGGGCCGGATATCAGGGAAGCACTCTTTGATAAACAAGTTTTTGTTTGTTTTTATACATTTTTGGAAAACACTATTGTCTCTGCATCCCAGTTGTAGCTAGTGCTGTATGTCCTTTGTTGGTTGATGTAGCCCAAATGTGAATGTAAGTATAGCCCTAACAGCAGGTCATTCGACACTGCTCTTTGATAGGACATGTTGCCAACTTTTGGGGGGTTGACCTATAGAAAGAAATGTTTTCTGTATGCATGGCCTAATGCAGCGCTTATAAACGTGAGTGGGTCTGTATGTGTATAAAAAAGGAAACAATTTCATGAAAGATAGTCATCGTTAACACTTGTAGAGTATTTCTTTTCTTTTCTTTTTTTTTTTTGAGACGGAGCTTCAAGCTATCCCCCTGGGTAGAGTGCCATGGCATCACAGCTGATAGCAACCTCCAACTCCTGGGCTCAAGCGAGTCTCCTGTCTCTGCCTCCCAAGTAGCTGGGACCACAGGTGCCTGCCACAACGCCCGACCATTTTTTGGTTGCAGCCATCATTGTTGTTTGGCGGGCCCGGGCTGGGGATTCAAACCCGCCACCTTAGTTGTATGTGGCTGGCGCCTTAGCCGATTGAGCCACAGGCGCCGAGCCTTGTAGAGTATTTCTATTCTGTTCTTTTATTTTAATGCCGTTTGCCACCCACTGAACTGATTTCATGGCTCACTGAAGGGCAGCCATCCACAGGTTGAAAGCACTCTGCCTTGGAGGACTGAGCTGTACCTTCCAAGTTGATGGCAGATGGCTTTTGCTGATATTATTCCCTGGAATTTGTTGGATCTGCTGATGGCAAGTCTCAGTCCAACCTGTTGTGACAAGAACGGAATCAGATTTGGTGTTAGGATATAGGACTGTATTTGTAAAAATAATCTCCTCTGCTGTCAGCTTTCCACTTGTGACCTTCTGAGGCCAAGGTCATGAGCTCTGCATGCCGCCAGCAGATGGGTGGGCTTTAGCCAGTGGTCAATTGCATCAGAGTGGACTTAACAACAAAGGGACCTGGGTCCCGTCTCTGGAAGACTAACTCTGTTTCCAAGTGTGGCGTGTGGCACTTTGGTGTGCAGGGTAGTTTCTCCCCCGACCGAGGAAATTTGTATCAGCCTGGTATTAGATCTGTATGCTTTGTGTGGAGTGTGTTGTGATTGCCTGCGTTCTAGATTCTGTTGGGAATGTTGTCAGTTATAACTAAATAGCCTTCTGGATCCAGCATCTGTTGGAGGCTGTCCCTATGAGGTTTGCAGTTTGTTACGGAAGCACTGAGGAGAGCCCTGCTTGGATGTAAACTCTCAAGGGCAGGGACACATTGAGTAAGCCCTGTTGTAGCAGCCCATATAGCTTATGGCTAGGAGGAATGAGAGTTATAAGGAATATCTGTAATGGAACACCTTGGTGGAAAGGGCATGGAGAGGGATTTAGCTCTCCTAACAAGCATGAGAGCTCACGAGATGAGAGCATTGGTGAATTGGCAGTCTCCACACCTGTGGTGTTGAGAGGCATAAGCTCAGCCTTATATTAGGTTGGAGGAGAAGACAGTCGGGAGCATGCGCATTCTATCACGGACACACTCTGACTCTGTCTCCTCTCCTGCCTGCAGAACGCCAGCACAACATCTCTCTGCTGAAGGTTACCAGGCTCTGCTAAAGGCTAAGATCTATCTAAGAAGACTGCTTTACTCCCTCTAAGACGTTCTCTCTCTCTCTCTCTCTTTCCAGCTAAAGTAGATAGCCCTCAAGCACCTAAGAGAAACTGTTCCTGAGCAAGGTAGCTTAACAGTCTGTGCCTGGAACCTACCTAAGCTGGGCCCGAGATCTGGCCAGTCCTGGGCCCTTATCCCTGTACCTGCCATGTTCCCTGTACCTAGACCCATGCCTAGTCCCTGGATGGATTATTTATTTGATCAGGAAATACATCTGTTGCCTAACTTGGGAATAGACTTTCAAGTCATGTGACCAACTTCTGAGGGTGAAACTGCAGGGTGTCTAACATTAGAAGCGTTCAAGGCAGGTGACAGATATGTCATGAGGCCTTGAGGACATTTGATACTTTGACAACACCTCCTGCAGACAGGTGGAATCTGCCAGCTGTCCATACAGGAATAGTAGCGGGTTAAAATAGATATCTCTCCCAGTGCCAGGAGGAATTCAGGAGTAGAGAGACCTTTATTTGGAAGCAAGAGAGTATATGGACCTGCCAGAGAGCCCTCGTGAGACAGCCCTAATTTTGCTTTTGTTTTTCTTTTTTAAAAAAGTCAATATAATGGCATCTTTAAAAAATCAGGAGTTTAATTTTTGGTATACCACATTGGGTTTTATAAACTAAACTTCAAAAGTCTGCTGCACTTACGAATTTCATTTTTATATTTTAATTAAAGCATTTTTCTTTGTCTGTTCAGTGATAAGATTTAGGAAACTGTATTATTATCTTTGGTTAACTCAGGTTCGGCGAGAGAGAGCCTGGATTACCTTTAGTGGTTGTGCTTTTGGCTTAATGAAGCTGTCGCCTTTGCCGATGTATTTGGAAAATACCTAATGGTAGTCACCTTTGTCCCTTCCTGCTTACTGACTTGGATCTTACCTTCCTGTCAAAGCCAGCGTAAAAGCTATAGCAGCTAAGTTCTAGAAGATGCTTTTGCTCACTTCTGAGCACACGATTTTCTGTGACACAAATCACTGTTGTTGCCACAGAATTTTCATACGTGTTCCAGGAAATAATTCCTTTGCCCCAGTTGCTTAATTAAACCAGATTCTCAGCGAAGCAGTAAACCACAGTGGAACTTTCTGAAGGCTTCTCTGGGGGAGTGCAAATGAGAGAGGATTAAACAAAGGCCTGGGGAGAGGTCTTCATGTCTTCCTGACACTGGCCCACGCCCCAGGAGAGGTTTGATGAGCAAGATGATGTTTGAAGGTTGTGATAGCAAACAGATTTATTTTATCTTTTTACTGTTACTGTTACTTTTCTACCAAAATGTTCAATTCTGTGTTCTGTGCTGGACTAGTGAGAAAAGATGAAAATAGATAAATGTTTTCATGAAATGAATATTAAGTTGAACCGTATAAATCTTAATATAAATAAAGAGATCAAATGGGAATTTTATAATTGACATTCCTGATTTGTTTTCTATTAACATTTGCTGACAAAAACTTTTCTTTTTTTGCAGTTTTTGGCCAGGGCTGGGTTTGAACCTGTCACCTCCGGCATATGGGGCCTGGTGCCCTACTCCTTCGAGTCATAGGTGCTGCCCTGCTGACAAAAACTTTTAAAACCTAAATTCATCAACTTTAGAATGGAAAATAGTATAGAACAACTATCTTAATTTTTCCTTTGAACACTTAAGAAAGAAACCAAAGTTGTTTAGAATTAATGGAGTATCTGTTGGTGTGTTTATAAGCCAGCCAACCTAAAGCTGAAATGTTATCTCTGGAAATGGGCAGCAGCCTGGACTCGAATCAAAATAGTTTATTTGGGGGAAAAAACAGTGTTTTTTGTTAATGATTTCAAAAGGAGACGATAAAAATGGTGCAGTTTCTCTACCCTTTCGGGGTGTAGGATGGCAGAATTCATTCAAATGGATTTTTTTAGGGAGTGATATATCAATTACACATGTAAGTTCTAAAAGTAGTGGTAAGCTCTCTGCATGATTAATTGATTTTGTTAACACGTATCTGTCATTTTTAGTGTATTTAATGTAGCATTTTGCTTAGCCGATACCCTAACAGAAATGAACATATTAATGATCAAATGTAATCTAGTGTTTGTATTTCCTGTTGAAAGACTGCCATGGAATGCTGTTATTTAATAATTCCATTCATTACTAATTCCAGAATCTAAACCAAAACAACACAAAAAAGAAGAATTAAAATCATTGTTACAAGCGACTTTAAAACAAACAAATAAAAAAAACTAAGTGATTTTATTAGCAATAAATGTTTCCTTCCCCACCCCCAAGTCAGCTTTCAATTTTTTTCTTACCCACAACACATGTATATATTTGTACACACACATGCACACAGATACACACATACCCCGTTAAATGGAGCACTACCCAATTAAAAAATAAAGGTTGGTAACTTGTCCTGAAAATGTAACCACTTTTAATTAAGCAAGGCGTATTTTTAGTGCTCAGGTTCAACTCCAAAGTGACAAGGTTCTGCCTGTCTTTATCTTGTTTTCTGAGTGGAAGTGGTTCTTTTTTTTCCCTATTCTTCTTCTTTTTCCCCTTCCCTTCTAACTTAATCCCCATGACACTGAAGTTCAGTAGCAGTCACAGAAGATGCTCCTGTAATTGTAACAAGGACAGCAGATTCTGCTCATTAAGAGTGTTGAATTAAAGCTCTCAGGTTGTGTAATAAATGGCCTGCTGTTTTCTTGTTTCTCCCTTCATGTACCACATCAGACAGAGGGAATGTCTGAGAGAGAAAAGAACTGCCGTGGCATTGGAAGGGGAAGCATAATGCTAATTGTTGGTGGTTTAATGTTACAGACCACCTATGAGACAAAGCTAGACCTTAAGGTCTTTGGGACCTTATTTAAGGAAACTCAAGTGTCATTTTGATTTAATTTAGGAGAGTGCCGAAAGTGCTAGTAGACACATTGCTAAATGTCTCTGGAGATTGGAAACAAGTTGGATTCCCATGACCAGAGTCTAATGGGAGACAATTCATTCCATCATAAGTTAGCGAGATAGTCACTGTCATGATCTGGCCATCTGGGGCACAAACTCCTGCAGTGACAGATTGAAGGAGTGTGGTTTCAGGGGAGTATAAACTGGAATGAGGCTGTCTTGCCCTGTTCTGTTTGACTTGTGGATCTTTCTCCCTTTCTGATGCTGAATTTTGTTTTGGGTGCTGGAAGGGGTTATGGGAAAAGAGAAGGTCCCGGCTGCTATCGCCTTTGCAGAGTGTAACTGGATGGTCACACGGGGAGAGATGGGGAAAGAGTGCTGAACACCACGGGTGGAGTACCCAGGGAGTCCACATGCATGTCCCCCATTGAAAAGGTCTCTGAACTCAGCCTCGGGCTGTTTATAGTTTTCAGATTCGTATTGTTAATCAGTTATTACCAGGTCATAGACATGCTTCTGAACTTAGCTTCCATACATGTCAGATTCCATCCCAGCAGTCGTGATGAGCAGCAGTATGTGTAGCAGAGAAGGGTCAGCTCGCTGCGTGGGTTTGAATCCCAGCCCTGATACTAGTAGCTGTGTAGCGTTGGCAGGTTACTTTTCTGGAGTTTTGTTTTTTCATCTAAAAGATGAAGGTGGACAGTCTCTGTTTCACGTACAGTCAGGTGTGCTGATCAAATGAGTTAATATACCTGTAGCTCAAGATTTCAGAAGCTCTTAGAAGAGTTCTTAGCGCATGACAGATACTTATGACATTGTGATTATTGATTATGATGACAGATCGTCTCCGTTTGTGAGGAGCCTCCCGTATGCTATGAGCTGAGGACATAAGCTGCTTATCTGGGTGCTGTCTTGTTTCATTCTCCCCCTAACCCTGCTGTCGCAGTGGTCTCATTGTCATTATACAGGTGACACCCCAGACGCAGGTTAAGTGACTGATAGAGGTCACCCAGCTGGCGATTGAGGACAAAAGAGTCCAAGTCTCCGTCTGGCTCTGGGTGCTTTCCTTCCCGTCTCATTTCTGCCCCGCCCAGATCCCAGGCCAGTGGAAGGCTATTGAAGCCTCATTAAGTGAACAAGCATATTATAAAACTATGTGTACGCATATATAAACAATAATGTTACAACAACACAATGTCAATTTTATATACATATGAAATATAAATTTTCTTTTTAAAAGTTATTTTTGATAGTATAGGTGTAGGAAATAATGAGGATTTGCACACATCAAGATGCCAGCAGTAATAGCTTGTAGAAGGGGTGGGTTCTGAGTTATTTTTATTAATGCCGGTAATACATTTCTTTTTTTTTTTTTTTTTTTGAGACGGAGCCTCAAGCTATCCCCCTGGGTAGAGTGCCATGGCATCACAGCTCATAGCAACCTCCAACTCCTGGGCTCAAGCGAGTCTCCTGCCTCTGCCTCCCAAGTAGCTGGGAC
>CAUYQV010086093.1:0-11493 GCA_963574575.1 Galagoides demidoff
TGGCCATTTTTTGGTTGCAGCCATCATTGTTGTTTTGGTGGGCCCAGGCTGGGGATTCGAACCCACCACCTTAGGTGTATGTGGCTGGCGCCTTAGCCGCTTTAGCCACAGGCGCCGAGCCTATTTCTCTTCTTTCATCCAATTTACATCCTGCTGGTGGCTTCCTCTTGGGAGTTCTAACTCCTTAATATCACTTTCTGTCTGCCTGTATCTAAACTCCTTGACCAGGCATTCAGGGTCTCCCATGGTCCAGTCACAACTCATCCTCATACCATTTCTTCACTCTGGGCTTCACTGGACCATGCTCACACTGTTCCCTCTACAGCCTTTCCTGCTTCTATGAATTTTCTCATACTTCTTAGTCCCCTTGGAATTCCTTTCCTCCATCTTTGCATATTCATATTCTATCAGTATGGAAAGCCAAGATGAAAAAAAAAACAACCTATTTTCCCTCCTCTGTCCCAGAAAGAATTAATCCTTCCTCCCCTAAATTCCGTAGCACTTTCTACTTTCAGGGTGACTGAAGCTCTTGCTCTAGCTTTCCTACTAGCACTGCATCTCTGAGAGTAGTGTCTGGCTTTAGTTACCTTTGTGTTCCCAACCTCGCAAAGGGCTCCATTAATATTTAAAGAATCAAATACATCAATGAATGTCTCACCTGCAACTTGGCAGTTAATTGTTACATTAACTCCCTGCACAGTTTTGATGGTGCTTCCGATATCGACAGTGACTGCAGGCTTCTCAGTGTTGAGCATGGTCATTCGTGATGTTTTCACTAGTGGCTTTCCTGAAGATGAGAAAGAATATGAGATGTGAGATGGTGACTGTGGACTTGGGGCATTCCATTGAAATGTGAGATACTTGATACACCAAAGAAAAGCATACACTGGGGAAAATAATCCCTGTTCAATAAATGGTGGTGGAGAACTGGATAACCACATGTAAAAGATTGAAACTGGACATGCACATTTCACCCCTTATAAAAATTGACTCAATATAGATAAAAGATTTAAATCTAAGAAATGAAATGACAAAAATCCTAGAGAAGAGTGGGGGAAAAACACATGATGTTGGCCTGGGGAAAGATTTTATGACAAAGACTTCCATGGCAATTGCAACAATAAAAATAAACAAATGGGACTTAATAAAGCTGAAAGCTTTTGCACAGCTAAGGACACAACAATTAAAAAAAGGACAACCTTCAGAATGGGAAAAGATATTTGCATGTTAACAAATCTGAAAAAGGGCTCGGTGCCTGTACCTCAAGCAGCTAAGGTGCCAGCCACATACACCAGACCTGGCAGGTTTGAATCCAGCCCAGGCCTGCCAAACAACGACAACAACAACAATAATAACAAAAAAATAGTCGAGCATTGTGGTGGGTGCCTGTAGTCCTAGCTACTTGGGAAGCTGAGGCAAAAGAAATGCTTAAGCCCAGGAGTTGAAGCTGTTATACCACAGCACTCTACTCAGGGAGACAGCTTAAGGCTCTGTCTCAAAAACAACAACAACAACAAAAACAAATCTGAAAAAGGCTTGATAACTGGGATCTATAGAGAGCTCAAGTTAATCAACAATAAAAGAGCAAACAATCCTATCTACCACTGGGCAAGAGACATGAACACAACCTTCTCTGAGGAAGACAGATAGATGAATGGCTAACAAAAATATGAAAAAATGCTCATCATTTCTAATCATCAGAGAAATGTAAATCAAAACCACCCTGAGATATCACTTAACCCTGCTGAGAATAGCCCATATCACAAGATATTAACCCCTTGTCAGTTGCATAGCTTGCAAATACTTTCTTTTTTGCTATAGGTTGTTTTTGCTCTTTTGATTGTTTCTTTTGCTATACAGAAGTTTTTTGTTTGATATAATCCTAAAAGCCAGATAAGAACACACCAAAAATAGAAAAACATGTCAGTTAAGGCTAGAAGAATTAAAATGAAGTAAAAACAATCAAGCATTTGTTAGGAAACACAAAAAGGCCAGAGCCTGTTTCCTTAACCTTTTAAGCTAAAAACAGAAATAAAGGACAGACTACTTGACCAGTTTGAAACAGTTCTATAAATCAGCTGTTTGGGTGTGTTGGAACAGATCAGTAGTTTAGACTAGAAAGTATGTTTCTATGATGTTTACCCCAAGGGTTAATGTATGTTCTTTTTTAAGGTCAATTTTAATATAGTCCTCTTATCCACCTTCCTATACTTTATTTCCCAGGCTTTGATGTTAACACAAGACCACTCATGTGTCACACGTATGGTCAAGATTCCTCCCCTACCTCTAGATTATCTTGATTTCAGTATTATTTGAAATGTTAACATTGTTAAGAACACAATAAAAACCCTGTGAAGTGTTAAGTTGGGGGCACTTCCTTACTACCTCTTGGCATGTGAAGCTGTTTGCCTTTCTGAGCCTTGTAGGTTATTTCTTTGAAAATAATTTAGTGTAAGAGTTTATTTTTTGTGCTACCCCCTCACCATTTCACCCCTCAGAGCAGAACAACAACCGGCACCTGAACCCAGGAGATGAGTGGCAATGGTGATGATCTCTCAAAGCTCAGGAAGAAGGGGAAAAGGACACATCTACTCATTCTGATCAGGGACAATGGGTGTCAAGGAACCCAATGGATTTTAGGGAAAGGTTCATGAGATCTTTTATTTTCTTTCTGTTCTCTTTCATCCTAGTAGTTCCATCCACTCGGAAGAGAGGTTGCAATTGAGAGACTCTGGCTGGAGTACTCCCTGGTGTGTTTTGAAGGATACTTCTCAGATGGCAGATAGTCAGTTGACTGTTAGGGTAGCAACTAAGGCTTTTACTGCTCTCTTTTTCCCACAAGAATCAGTAATTCCTGTCAAAGGGAGCAGTGTGATCTGGGTGTTCATACTAGCCTGTCTTTGTCTGTTTTCTGCAATGTTCTTTTCCTTTTTTCTGAGACTGAGTCTCACTTTGTCACCCTTGGTAGAGTGCTGTAGCATCACAGCTCACAGCAACCTCAAAATCTTGGGAACAAGCTATTCTCTTGCCTCAGTCTCCTAAGTAACTGGGATTACAGGTGCCTGCCACAACACCCAGCTATTTTTAGAGACAAGGTCTCACTCTGGCTCAGGCTGGTCTTGAACTTGTGAGCTTAGGCGATCCACCCGCCTTGGCCTCCCAAGTGCTAGGATTACAGGCATGAGCCACTGTGCCCGGCTGCTCCTTTTCCTTATAAAATGAGAAACAATCTCACTGAAGAAAAAAAGGCCCATAAACTCAATTTGCAAGGTTTGCTCTGAGCAGCAGGCTGAAAAGTTCTAGACCACCAACAGACAGAAGTTTTACTTATAGTCCCACATCAATGTCTTTGGTATCCTAAGGAGGGGAGCCTCAATATGCAAAATGGCTACAGCAATCTTTGGATCCAGTAACTGTCCAACATCTTACAGTATGGAATCAATGTAACCTAACCCTTTGCCCAATTCAAGGAAATAATCCACCAGTTAAACCTACCCCAGATGATTCCAATTCAAGACCCTCCTTGTTATTCACCTTCCAGAAAGGGAGCAGAGGGGTCTGTTGCAGTCATTGCTTCTTCCTCTTCTACCAATAATTTGGCCCAACCCTTTCCTAAAAGACCCTGAATAGCTAGAGAAATCTTGAGCAAAAAGTACAGACCTAGAGGTATCACACTACCTAACTTAAGAATATACTACAAAGCTATAGTAATTAAAATAGCATGGTATTGGCATAAAACATCCAAAGGATCAGAATAGAGAATAAAGAAATAAACCCACATACTTATAGCAAACTCATTTCTAACAAAAGTGCCAAGAACACAAAATGGAGAAAGGACAATTTCTTCAATAAATGGTGGTAGGAATTTGCATTTTTACATGCAGAAGAATGAAGTAGACTCCTGTTTCTCATCATATACAAAGATCAACTAAAAGTGTATGACAGACTTGGATGTGAGAGCCCAAATGATAAAAATACTAGAAGAAAACACAGGGAAAATGTTTTATGACATTGGTCTGGGCAAGAATTATTTTGGATAAACCCTAAAAGCATAGGTAACAAAAGCAAAGATTGGATCATGCTTTTGCTATAAAGTTTAAGTACTATAAACCTAGATTTAGATCCTGAATTTTTTTTCTAAAAGTTTTTAAAGTTTATGTTTTATATTTAATTTTGTGATACATTTTGAGTTACTTTTGTAGTAGCTGTAAGATTTAGGTCAAAGTCCATTTGTGTTTTGCTTACAAGTGTGTCAATTGCTCCATCACTATTGAACAGGTTGTCTTTTCTACAATGAATTGCTTTTGCACCTTTGTCAAAATCTGTTGGGCAAATTTGTGTGAATCTGTTTCTAGGTTCTCTATTCTATTCTACTGATCTACGTGTCTATCCCTCTGCCAATACCCCATAATATCAATTATTTTTGCTATACAATTAATTTTTAACTTGTAGGTGGATTCCTCCTGCTTTATTCTAGTTCCTTTGCCTTTTTATATATATTTTAGAGTAATCTTCATTATATGTATAAAATCTTATAAGGATTTTGATAGGAATTACATTAAATATGTACATTAGGGGAGAATTAACATCTTTACTGTGTTGAGTCTTCCAATCCATGAACATTGTATGTCTATTTATCATCCTTAACATAGATCTTCTTTTTCTTTTAAGCATTTTTAAAATTTCAGGTTAATGTGAGGGTATGAACAACCAGGTCAAAATATTTGTTTTAACTTAGATCTTCTGTAGTTTCTTTCATCAGAGTTCATTGTCCTGTTATGTTTTGTTGGAATACAGAAATACAGTTGCTTTTGTATAACCTGTGACCTTGCTAAACTTACACATTATTTCGAGAATTATTTTCTTTTTTGTAGATTCCTTGGGATTTTCTGGATAGACAACCATTTCATCTGCAAATAGGGACATGTTTTATTTCTTCCCTTCTAAACTATATGCCTCTTATTTCTTTTTCTTATGTTATTGCTCTGGGTGGAACTTTTAGCATGATGTTGAATAAGGGTTATAAAAGTGAGTGGATGGTAAATGATTTTCATTTGAAACCTAGATATTTTTGTATTGTTACAGGACTCTGGAACTTATTTAAACCTTCTGCGTTAGCTGACTTTCTCTGAAACCACTCAGGCTTGATAGCAGCGAGTAAGGCTACCTTGTTACTACTTGGTGGAGGCAAAAGTCCAGGATCTCCATTTGGCTTCCTTTGCTCACCACTGGGGTTCATCACTGCTGGGCAGGGGTGGGAGTTCTGGCTCCTGCATTACCCCCACTGGCATGACCTTAGAAGAAGCCTTCTTACTGTTGGGAGGTGGTTAGAGTCCTCATTCTCCAGCAGGGAAGAGAAGCAGGGTGCTGCTGGGTGAAGGTGGAACTCCAGGTTCCACCCGTGGTGGGGATGAAAACCCTCGTTTTCTCTGACACCAACTCCATGGGGTTGGGGTATTTCATTTCAGTTTGGCTGTGTGTGGGGGCTGGAATCTAGTTGCTACTTAGCCTTTGCTGTAGTGAGTAGTGGTGGACCCAGTATTTCCTTTGGCTTCTGGTTAGAGTAGAACTCTTAAAAAATGTTCTGTCTTGCTATGCTGCCCCTTTCCTGGTTCTGTTGCTGGAGAGAGTAGGCTTTTGGTTGAGGCTTTATTTATTTATTTATTTAATTTTGTTTTTTTCATACTCACTAGCATTTCTCAGTAGCTGGCTTCTTCAGCTCTAAGTTTAGGATTTATGAGGCAAGAAGAAATCCTACAAATTTACAGTTATGGTCTTCCTCAGTTTCCATGGTTCCTAGCCTGTCTGCTTTCTTCTTTCCAGTCTTCTGATGTGAGTTTTACATATAATGTACAAGGGTTTTAGCTGTACTTAGCAGCAATAGTAGGGAAAAGGCCATCTATGCTGTCTTCCCAGAAGCATAAGTTCTATACATGTTATGTTTTATAGGCCTTTATCAGCTGGGGATAAAATATAGCACTTTATAGACATGACCACAAAATACAATGAAAAGATTCATTTACTGGGCACCTTGGGGGAAATAAGGCCCACATGAGATCATTTTCATATACTCAAAGCTTACTCTTTTGTAAGTCAAATGGATTTAATTTTGTTTTAACCATTTTATAGGCAGGACACTCTACAATGGCATTCACTCTTCTCTACCTTCATTAACTGTGAAGAAAACCTTAATTCAGAAATACCCTTTGGACTCATACACCTGCTTTCCGTTTTCTCAAATATCTATTTAGCTTTTATTCCTGCTTATACTATCCCACAGTCTCATAGCTGAAGCTGTCTTCTTTTATCTCCTCTCCTGTTTATTTGTCTGTCTTCAAGGCATAGGTAGTTAAACTCATTAGAACTATGTTTAAGGGCAAAAACTTGAATAAAGTTCTGAGGTTTGTGTACGTGCATTGGCTCTCTGAATCTATTTTGACTGTTTAGGGAAGCTTTTTTCCATTGTTTCATCTACTTTCCATATATCTGAGGACCTGATTGACCTGAGGATGAGTGACTTGGTGCTATAATGACCGGTGAGTATAGGGCAGCAGTGGGAGCACCTGGCATGACACTGAGTAAATACTGGCACTCTGGCCACACATCCTTACTCGTAAGAAGCTACCCAGCTCTGACTCTAAATCGACCCTCAATCTCGCCAGCATTGCTGTTGCTACACTCCAATGTTGCCATCATCTCTGGCTGGACTGTTGCACAGTTTCACTGGCCTCCTTACATCCACTCTTCCCCTGTTATGGTCTCTTATTATGATAGCCAGAGTGATCGTTCTAAAACAGAAATCAGATCATACAACTTTTCTGCTTATATTTTTTGGTATTTTTTCAGTGTGATTATAACAAAATTTGAAGTTCCTTTTCTCCAACTATCTCTAATTGTGAAGGGCAGCAGTGTCTATCTCCTACTGCACTGATACTACAGGCCCCATCAATCCAGTGCCCCAGCACACTAGCCTGTCTTTGCTCCAACATGGCAGCACATCTGCCCTGGCTACATCCTGTCCCTAACAGTCTCCACTGCCACACTTCTGCGTGGCTCTGTTCTTCTGGTCATCCAGGTCTCTGTGCAAGTCACACCATTAAAGCTTGCATCCTTGCCTTAGTCCTGCCAGGTATCATGTAGCCTATTGCAAACTTTATTTTTTTCATAAGCACTGAAACTATCGAATTTGTCTTACAGAGTTGTGTGCGCTCTACACTAACTCCCCCACCTTTATGTAATTTCCATAAAAGTAGAGATCTTACCTTTCTTGTTCTCTTCTTTATTCCTACTGCCTAATCCTGGCACATAATAGGTCTTTGATACCCAAAACAGCACAATAAAAACAGTCCCAACCTATATATAAAATATAGAATACCTCCAATTTTTTTTCTTTATATGGTAGCACAACCAGTATATGCAAGAAAACATACTGGTGGTGGGGCAAGGGGAAAACTGATTGGCTCCATGTTGAGGCTACATTCTTAACCAAAGTAAGACTGTTTGCAAAATCCTGTATGATAGTAATATATTGTACTTGCTCCAAAATATTTGTAGATATTGCTAAGTTTATTAAATACAGTTATTATAGTTTTTATGCAATATAAGCAATAATGTAAAAGATGAGAAGAGGCTATAAAATGATCATCTACAACTCATAAATATGTTTTGGGAGATAAAAGAAAATTGCTAAGACTAAAGAAAAACTAAAAACTTTAAATTATCACCTTTCCTGCTGCTAAAAATACAAAACTTTGTGGTTTATACTTCCAGACTTGGGTACACTTTTCATCTGGTGCCATTAAAGTATCTCTCACCTTGATATTAAATATTCATGAATCCACAAATAATGAACTTGTGAGAAACTTTTTTTTAAATGGAGATACTCAAAGCATAATCATTATGAAAGCACTTGATTGGTTTAGAGAAGAGAAACAGAACACAGTTCTTCAGTAAAACACAAGATCTGAATTTTGTTCAGGTGCTAAATCTTAACATATTTTTAAAATTAAAGTCATTGTTTCTTTTTTAAAAAGTGTTAAATGGAAATATGCATGTGTGTCATGTGCTGAGTGCATTATTGGGATTTATATTCTCATAACAACTCTGAGACGCAGGCATGTAAAATATTACTATCTTTTGTGTAGAGAAGGAACATAGGCTCACAAAAGGCTCCGTGGTTTGCCCAAGGTCACAGAGCTAGCAAGTAATAGGGTTGAAATAAACCTAAGATCTTTGACCTAAAGCCCAATGCTTGTTACAGAGGTCCCAAATCCTTGTCTGTAGTGTGATTGCCATTGAATCCCTAGGGCACTTGTTAAAAACATAATCTGTCCGGCTATAACATAAGAATTGCCCCACTGTTTTATAAAAACAACTATGCCAATGGGGAAAACAAGGTTTGGACCAGAGAGTTTTAGACTCACAATTACCAAGTTATTTTTCCTATAGGAATTTTAATAATAAACGTGGGTTTTATAGCTGCAAGTGTATACTATAAAATTCAAATGTCACTGAATTAAATCCAGCCCATAATTAATTATATCGAGCTTTCACTGAAAACTAATGGCCCTTTTCCTGTCGGTAGAGGAGCTGTCGTTAGTACAGGCTACTTCCTATATATCCCTATTGCTTTCATAATCTGTTGTGAAGACAAAGCACAAAGTTACCCAAGTATTTATAATCAACAGAAGTTTATAATAAAAACAATTTTTCTTAATCAATTGGCCCTCTTACATCTATTAGAAAAACATTTGCTTATATTCCTGAGTCCCACTCCAGATCTACTAAATCTCACTCTCAGGAGAGGGGGTGGAATCTATGATCTCTACTCCTAACAAATTCCTGGCAGCCATGTTTGACATCAGGACATGGTCCTAAAAGAAAACCTTTAGTTGGTTCATCTGCTTCCTGATAAGGGATG
This sequence comes from Galagoides demidoff, assembly GCA_963574575.1. Lineage (NCBI taxonomy): Eukaryota > Metazoa > Chordata > Mammalia > Primates > Galagidae > Galagoides > Galagoides demidoff. The sequence continues at coordinate 8,921 of CAUYQV010086093.1, forward strand.
TCCTTTGAGACAACATTGGTTCTCTATTAGAATATTTTAAGTTAGAACTCTTATTTTAATGGCCAACTAAAAAAAAATCAGCAGCCTGTTTTAGATCATCTGCTCACCTAATAATTACAAGCTGCTGTGTGATGACTGCCATGGATGCCAGTGCCTATGTTGTGTGATCACAATCATGTTGATCTTAACTAATGCTGTTTTTAAGTATAGACGTTAACTAAGAAGAATGAAGATACAGAGAAGTGAAATGAACAATTGTATGTTTGTGCTAAGACAGCTGAAAAAAGTCATGGCACACTGTGCCGAAAGGACTTTTAGAACAGGCAAAACAGCAAAGACTCTAAGAGAGCTAAATCGTCCGCATGGAGTCCCCTGTGGCGAGAGCTGCATCTCACCAGTCAGTGTTATGCACCTTTCTGTGAGCAGCCACTTAGCGTCAGCAAGTCAGCATTGGGTTGCAGATGAGGGTTGATTTATGGAAATGAACAGGCTTTCCAGATTATTTAACCTGTAAATGTATTTGTGTATTAGCTCAATGAGAGCTATACTCAAAAGATTATGCCAAGGTTTGTATCTGTATAAATGTATGAAAAAAAAACAGAAATAAATGCAAGCCTTTCTTGCATTATGAGGCCAAATATGAGTAATCAAGCCCCTCCAAGAGATTCAGACACAGACACAGAAGCATTAAGAGAATCCTTGTTGCTCTGCTCCTTAGACCGCATTGTACCCACAGCATAGTTTTGAATTGTAGTCCTGGTTAGAAGTAATAGGTAACAGGGGACATAGAGCCTTACCAGTAAGCAACAGCAGTCCTGGTACCAAGGGCAAACCTGAGGTGTGACTAACACTTCCATGTCAGCATCTAAGGATGGAAACATCATCTGGGAAGGGGCATGACTTCATGATGCCTTTAAAACAGAGGTGTCCAGCAAATCAGGCACTGTCCTGATCCCAAAGGATAAGGGGACAGACAAGAAGCCCCTAAAGCAAATGCCAGAAATTCATTGCTGTGCACAGATGGGGCCATGGCTCAGAGCTCTTTCTCTCATGTCTGATTCTGGGTGAAATCAAAATCCAGTGGGAAAAAACACGAACACATGTGCTTAAAAAATATCCTTGGCCTAATATAAAGGTGATGGAGAGAGGAGCCATAGGAGAAGGGAAGTTTGTTTTTGAAAGAAGCTAAGAGCAGATAACATTCTCAGTAAAGATTTTTCAGGGCTGAATCCCAGGCCTTTGCTAACAGAAACTTTATTTAAAACGCCACAATGTCTTCCATTTGAGAAGCCATGGTGAAGACTGACTTTCTAATAGGCAGAGCCCTTCCTCTTTCCTGTGCACCAGCTGATAATTTCTCAGCCTCTTTACCCCTATTTATGAATTCCAGCAGGTGCAACATGAACAGAAGTAAAGTGTGCCACTTCTTGGCTCAGAATATAAAACCTCCTGTGAAATTCTTTTAGACTTTATGTGAGCAAGAAATAAGCTATCCTATTTTAGCTATCATATATTTGTAGGTTTGTATTTTACAGCAGTTAGCAAGTGCTACTTAATCTAGGCTTACTGAATGTTTGTTAACTCATGGAATAAATGAATCACATGGGTCTTCTTTCAATTCTTCTAACATTCTAAGTCACAAATGTGATGTTAAAATGATTTTTCCCTAACCTTAGCCATCAAAAATAAATTGTACGTCGAAGACCTCAGATTCTCAGCATTTGGCTAGCGGCCATCCAGGCTAGGAAGTGTGCCTGTGCATCCTTCTAGGGAGCAGAGGGGATGGGAAACTGGGTAATGATAGAAAGAAGGGCTGCGGCCCAGGTAGATCTGCCAGGTTTGGAGATTACCTGAGAGCTCTAGGAGGACACTACATGGCAAATAGGTTTGAGATTCTGAAGCCAAATCCAGTGATTGGCAGTCTTCCTGGAGCACTGCTCAGATACAGATTCTGGGTTACGTTCATCAGGGCTGACAGTGAAAATGCCTGATGAACTAGTGATGCCTGCAGTGGGCATGGACAGGAAGGGGCAGCTTACAGGTCACATGCCCCAACTTCATCACTTAATAGCTTGTGCCCTTAGGCAAGTTATTTAATCCCTTTGTGCCTTAATTTCCTACTTCTGGTGGCTGAGAGAAACAAGTAAATGAATGCCTATAAAGCTATTAGAACAATGCCTTAGCACAGTGGGAGGTTTCAAGATACTCTCTCTGCTACAACTCTATGAGAAAACACTATGAGGGCCAGTACTGGGACTTTCTGATAAATGAAGAAAACGCTCAGAAAGGAAAGAAAAGAAAGGGGAAGAAGACAGAAGAGGAGAGAGAACAGATCTATTAGTGAGAAGGAACTGAAGAGCTACTATTTAGAAAAACTCTGAGAGCATCACTGTTGTCCTAATCTGGTATCCATATCTGGACAGATGCAGAGTGCTTAAAAGTCACACAGTAGCTGCTTTTGTTAAAGACCCCAAAGTACCCATTTCCAGAGATGCTATGAAACAACACAGGCCAGACTGACTTGCTGGTGGCCCTGTGAAGCTGTGATATCCATGACAGACCCAAATCTCAAC
>CAUYQV010086095.1:0-12312 GCA_963574575.1 Galagoides demidoff
TTTAAAACATTAACTGAGAAAATGACATGAAGGCTGTGTTGATCAGTTTGATGGAAGTATTTCGGATTGCATGTGAAAACCCCACACTGTACCCCAGAAGTGCATTAATGTACATAGTTACCATTCAATAAAAAAAAAAAATAAAGAAAAAAAAATCATAACTGTGTACATTAATGCATTCACGGGGTACAAATTACTGATTTAATATACAATGTGAAATACTTATATCTAACTGATTAATATAATCATCTCCTTAATTACTTCTTTGTTATGGTGAAAGCATTCATACTCTATTCTTAATAGTTTATAAATCTATCATTGCATAATGTACATTGGGTTGGATCACCCCAAATACTCTCCTTATTTCCTCTCCCCTCTCTTTCCCCTTCCCTCCTTCTTTCTGGACTATACTTATGTTTTACCATTCCTATGAGTGTGTGGGTGATTATATATTTTGATTTCACAGAAGTATTGAGTACATTGGATACCTTTTTCCATTCTTGAGATACTTTACTAAGAAGAATATGTTCCAGCTCCATCCGGGTAAACATAACAGATATGAAGTCTCCATTTTTATGGCTGCATAGTATTCCATGGCGTACACATACCACAATTTTTTAATCCATTCATGGGTCAATGGGCATTTGGGCTGCTTCCATGAGTTGACAATTATGAATTGGGCTGCAATAAACATTCTGATGCAGATATCTTTGTTGTAAAATGATTTTTGATCATCTAAGTAAATACCTAGTAATGATGCTTTCTAAACCCAATTTTCTGACCTATTGGGTCAGGATACACCAAAGTCATGATAAAAACTTGAAGAGAACTCAGTTATCCTATCTGTGCCCAGTATCTGAATGATATGATTGTGAGATAAAAAATGGGTGTTGTTTTACACTATTGAATGACTTTATGCTGATTTTTTATACAATGATAGAAAATGAATGCCCAACCTGATTAGTTATAAAAATAAAAACAGTAGTATTTGTATGCTTTCCTTGTATTTATATGAATATATAGACACATGTATGTGTATCATTTTCCCTTCTCATTCCTGATATATATCTTATATTTCATATGTTAATGTTCTCTTTCCTATGTTTCAAAGACAGAATGAATCATCTTGAGTAGAAATAAACATTATACCATTGTGACTAACTTAACATATAAGTTACTATATATTCTCTTCGGGTTAAAGATTAACACGCTTTTACTTATCCAAGGGATACTAAAAGTCCTGTGTGGTTGAAATATGGTTGTGATGTGACCTCATTTGGAAGCTGCATTTGGCTACAATGATAAGATAAGTAGTTGGATGGACATGGATTTACCCACCTGGTCTCAGCTCATCCTCTTTGCTCTTTGTCTGGCTTATCTTTTCAACTGTTGTCTCTGCTAATAAAAAGCATCCCAGGCCCACTTACTACCGGGTGCTTGGGTGCAGAGCACAAATTTGACAGAGGTAATAACTCCCAATGGCCTTCTCCTTGAGATACCCAGTCATAATCTCACATCAGTGATCTGATACTCACATGTCAGATTTTTTCCTGCAAGCTCTGTTTTGATTTCCTGTGGCCAGTAATTCACTTTTTTCCTTGATGCTATTACATCCTTCCATGCCTTCACTTCCTCAGATTCTTCAATGTCATGTAAACTCTAATTACCATAAAAAAAACTTAGTCCTACAACAATTATGAGAGCTCTGCTTCTCAGACCAAAACATGACACAGCGTAACATTAAAAGGGTATATTTAAATATTTCCACTGTCCCCTAATAGAGGAAAGAATGGAATTCTGATAATCAGCGGTAGGAGCTAGAGGAAGGTTTCTAAATAGGTAATATTTTATTTTGAATGTACAAAGTGTTATCACATCCTATAAATAATCCAAGTGCATCCCTGTAATCTTTCAAGAAAATGTTGCTTCCCTTATGTTGGTGGTCGTACAAGTGAATAAACAAATTTAGTGCTAGCTAGAGTGAGGTATGCACAGAAGGCAATGAAATGTACAAGAGGAGAAATAAATACAAAGAACGCTGCAGAGAGAGCCTTGAGCCAGACGGAACCAGGAAGCCTTTGCAACCTACTACTTTCCAAAGGTCAGCCACAGACATCTCATAATAGCCTTACTGCATTTTACTTTGTATTACAAATATTTGTGACTATCCCGTGTCTTCCTAACAAAATTATCAGCTATTACATGCCTCAAAGAAAGGATGTGCCAGGACCATCTTTCAGTTGGTTCACTGTTGCCTCAGCCCTTTCACTCACATCCAGCATTTAGGGCAGGATCTTGCCCAGCACACCCTGCTTTTGTTTTGACAACATTCTTCTGTTGCTATTTATCCTTCTAATCCGTGGGGTCCTCTCAGGGCTATCAAACACTTGACTTCCCCCTTCCTTGTTATAAAGGGGGGGTGTGTGTAGTGTAGGGAGAGAGGGAGGGAGAGGGGGGCAATGAGAAGGAGGGAGAAAACCAACGTATTAACACAACCTGGAGTGCTTTGTTTAAAAGGTACTCTACCCTCAGATCTCAAATTTATGAAAATCAATAAACTGTCTTTTACGTTAGTTTAATTTATGTCTTCTATCTTTCTCTCAAGTTCTGTTCAACACAAACAGTGTTACTTAAAACTGGGGAGTTAGGAATGATGAACTATAAATTACAGAATTCACTGAGTGAGTTAAGGTTGGTATATTCGCAGTTTTAATTCGTGAAACATTATATCAAGATTCTGACTCTGCATCTACATGATATAAAGGTTTAGATTGTTGCTTCATAAATGTGTTCTGAACTGTTGGCTACTGGTTTTCACCTTTAAATAGATGTTAACAGAAAAGTTTCAGGTTTCTTACAGACCAGCTTATTCTGAAGAAGAGAAGGAAGGAACGTTATGGTGCTTTTGGAAAATGGTGTATTTTATCCCCACAAAGAACCAAAATTTCTGAAGTTTATTTTCTAAAGATAATCGGATTCTCACAGATCTGCATGGCTGTGTTTTAAGAAAAATTTGGCATGATGATGGGAAACTCAAGTGTTTAAGACTGGGATACGAGTTTAATTTTTGAAGTGGATTTCTTTATTGAAGTAGCAGAAGTATTTGGTCTGCATAGGTAACAAAACAAAGCAACACAAACAAAACAACAACAACAACAACAAAAAGCAAAAAAACACTGTCCACAGGTTTTCTTTGACTGCCTGGTTGTCAAGAGATAGATGGCCCGAGGAAGACTTGTTAGTGGTGATTACAATCGCCTGACCCTCAAGCTTCCTCCATAGGGCATTTGGGCAGTAGACAGAAAAGTCTGAGTAGCTTCCCGAAGAGAAATCCACCCCTCTTCTTATCTCAGATCAGTTTTTGGGAGAACCATAGCCAAAAAGAGAGGGCCTTAGTTAGCTCTATTTAGAAAGCTAATAGTAGGCCCTTCTTTACCCCAAAGAAAATCCTTACTGAACCTATGCCAAAGAACACTTTTTAAGTTAAAAATAGTGAACGCCCTGCTATTCCTTTACCCTGCTGAGTCATTGACCTATCGTTGTGTGTTGAATGTAGGTTACAGTGACATTCCTCATTTAAACAACGGGTTGCTGCGTTTTGAAAAGAGGTTACCACACACTTAGCGATGTTTCTTCAGCTCGTTTGTCACCACTTACTAAGGCTTTGGACTAAGGGTTTGATTCTGTCATGGAGATGACAAAGTCGATATTTTTTATTCTGCTTTGGGTGGTTATATTATGGTGAGTGCCATAAAACTAATGTTTAACGTGCAGGAAAAAAAAAAAAGGATATATGTGAGTGATAAATGTGAGGGAGGTAAGATTTGAAAACTAAGATATACTTGCTTGACAATCTTAAGGATTTGCTTTGTAAATATTTGTTCAACTGAAAATGTGTATCCCCTTTTTTTAGTAATATTCTTCTGATATTTATGCTATATGTTACTAAAATTAAAAATACTTGAGTCATTTTATAGTATAGGAAAATAGTGTACAAGCTAAAAGAGGGCCAGGCATGAGACTCACGCCTGTAATCCTAACACTCTGGGAGGCTGAGGCAGGTGGATTGCCTGAGCTCAGGAGTTAGAGACCAGACTGAGGAAGAGCAAAATCCCAGCTCCACTAAAGATAAAAAAACTAGCCGGACTCTGTAGAAGGTGCCAATAGTCCCAGCTACTTAGGAGGTTGAAGCAAGAGGATCTCTTGAGCCCAGGATTTTGAAGTTGCTGTGAACTGTGACTCAGGGCACTCTATCCAGGGTAACAGAGTGAGACTCTGTCTCAAAAAACATAAATAAAATATAAAATAAAATAAAAGCCCAAAGAGATGTTAACGGGGTGATATCAGTGGGAAGGGAAGAGTAAAGATCTTCAAAAATTCTCTCCCCACAAAAAAAAAAAACAAAAAAACAAAAAAACAGTGAGAACGTTGAAAAAAAAATGAATTAGCAGAATCACTTTTTTAGGAACCCTAGAAATTACTGAAGACTTGAAGCAATCTAGGGAAGATTTATTCCAGAAAAAGTATCTAAATCACTGTAAGGACAGTGAGTTTGGTGGTAATTTAACTTATTCTATCTCCAGCTCCATGTGAACCTTGAAAATCAACATCCTGCATCCTGTTAAAAGACAAAACCCTAGAAGCTATTAGAGGGGCCATAATAAAGTCGGACTTTCGGACTTTCCTCAAAATGTCACTTCCCGAAATTTGTCTTTGACTCGGCTATGATTCCCCGGAAAGGCACACTCTCAAGCTTGTCTTTATTTGATCTGACCTGGAGTTTGCCCAGTGAAAACAGGGAGGAGTACTTGTTGAAAATAATTAGTGGCAATTTTTTAACATTACACTGCCTGTGGTAATAAATAAAAGCTGAGGCAAACCAAAAGACTTAAAAAAAAAAAAAAGCCACATCGTGTTACGTCCCAATATGGCACTTTATTGACTATCTCCTTGTCGTGGGTAATCTGCAAGACCACATGCAGAGACAGGGAGGTGTGTGAGCCCAAGCTAGTGTGTGTATTCTTAGAAACCTTAGGATGCCTTAAAATCTCACCTCTGACTCATTGAAATTTGCACAAAGGAAGTAAGGGGTAAACGCCTGGCTGATTGCCCAAGGTTTGCTTCAACCTGCAGGAAAGGCAGTCTCATCAAAGACTAGAAAATGTGTTAATTACAGGCAATTAAAAAAATCACTATCCATTTATTGGCCAACCACTAAACTAACCAAGTAGACTTCAGTGTCAACTTATGACAAAGTATACACACATATGAATTTGTATACTGAATTGACTCATTAGGGTCCTAAATAACCCATGACACAAGGAAGTAATCCAAAGGAAATTTTATTTGAGATGAATGAATAAAAAGAGGCAACACACTAAAACTTATTAGATACAGTGAAAGCAGTTATTAGAGGGAAATTTATAAAGATAAATATCTGTATTACAAAACAAGAAAGATCTAAAATCAATAATGTAACCTATCTTACAAACTCAAAAAAAAATAGCATACTAAATTTAGATCATCCAGAAAGAAGGAAAGGATAACCATAGTGGAAATTATGAAATACAGAATAGAAAACAGTAGAAAATTAAAAGAGTCTAAATGTTGATTCCTTGACGAGATTAATAAATTTGACCCACCTTTATCTAGGTTGATCAATAGAGAAAGGATCCTTAAATTGTTAAAATCATCAGGGCAGAAGAGTAAGGAAATCAAAGAGGCTTATCACGTATAAGAACATAAATCAAAAGGCTTATGATGTGTAAGAACAACTATGTATCAACAAAAGTGATAGAATAAATGAAATGGACAAATGCTTAGAAATATTCAAACTGCTGAAACTGATGTAAGAAGTTACAGAAGAGATGAACAGACCTGACACAATTAAAATGATTGACTTAGTAATCTTTTAAAGTTTACTAATTAGTAATCGTTTAAAGTTAAAGGAGCGTGCAGGACCAGGCGACTAATTCGGTAAATTTTGTGACAGGCTCGAAGAAGTAACACTAACATTTTACAGTTCTTCTAAAAAACGGACAATGGAGAAGACTTTATAACTCATCCTATGAGATCATTATCACTCTGGTCTCAAAACTAGTCAAAGTTATCACTTACACATACAAGCAAAACATGAATCTATGAACATAGATTTAAATATTCTCAATGATATGTTTGCAAGTTGATTTCAGAAAATATAAAACAATTATAAATTACAACCAAATGAGATTTGTCCCAAAAATGGATGGTTGATTTAACATATAAAAATCAGTGTACTACATCATATTAAGGGAATGAAGAAAAATAATGTGTGGTCCTTCTAATAAATGCAGAAACAACATCCAACATTTGGAAAATGTTTAAAAAAAAACAAAAAAAACTCATTTAATGCACTAGAAACAGAAGGGAATTTCCCAAAGTTGATAAAAGTTGTATAAGAAAAACTAAATAGGCTCGGCGCCTGTGGCTCAATCGGCTAAGGCTCCAGCCACGTACACCTAAGGTGGCAGGTTCGAATCCCCAGCCTGGGCCCGCCAAACAACAATGATGGCTGCAACCAAAAAATGGCCGGGCGTTGTGGCAGGCGCCTGTGGTCCCGGCTACTTGGGAGGCGGAGGCAGGAGACTCGCTTGAGCCCAGGAGTTGGAGGTTGCTATGAGCTGTGATGCCATGGCACTCTACCCAGGGGGACAGCTTGAGGCTCTGTCTCAAAAAAAAAAAAAAAAAAAAGAAAGAAAGAAAGAAAAACTAAATATAACAATATATTTACTGTTCAAAGATTGAGTGCTTTCCTCCTTAATCAAGAATAGGACAAGGGTAATTTTTCTTGACACAGTATTCAACACTTTATTTGAAGTTCCACCTGGATAATTGTACAAGAAAAATAAGTAAAAGTTATCTAGATTGGGAAAAAATGAGTGAAAGCATTTCCATATAAGATATTACCTTACATTTAGAAAATCCTAAGGAAGTTACTCTTTTAAAACAAACGAATTCAGCAAATTGCAAGGAATATCAGAACACAAAAATTAATTCTATTTCTGTACACTGGCAATGAACAATCCCCAAATGAAATTAAGTAAATAATTCCATTTAAAATTGCATGAAAACATAATACTTTGTAATACATTTAAAAAAGTAAGTGAAAAAAATATTCACTAAAAATTATAAAAATGTATTTTAAAAAATTACCAAAGACAGAAATAGATGAAAAGACCACCTGCTGTGTTCATGTATTGTAAAACAATATATTTAAGATGTCATTACCTTCCAAATTGACCTATAAATTCAATACAATCCTATGAAGATCCAAGCTTCTTTAAAAAAAAAAAATTGACCTGTAATCCTAGCATTCTGAGAGGCTGAGGCAGGCAAATCGCTGGAGCTCACAGGTTCAAGACCAGCCTGCACAAGGGCAAGATGTGGTCTCTAAAAAACAGCCAGGCGTTGTGGTGGGAGCCTTTAGTCCCAGGTTCTTGGGAGGCTGAAACAAGAGAATTGCTTGAGCCCAAGAGTTTTATGACACCATGACACTCTACCAAAGGCAATAAAAAAGAAAGAAAGAAAAGAAAAAAGAAAAACTTGACAAAAAATGAAATTAGCATGCATTTTCCAATTTTAAAATGATTTGTGATGTTATAGTAATAATACTGCTGTCTGGTGCTAGACAAGGCTAGACAATATAGGTTAACAGAAACAGAATTTATAATATAAGGAAATAAACTGTCAATGTATCATAAATTTTATTTTGACAACTCAAGGAGAAAGATTATTTTTTATAAGAAATTGTGTGCTGGAACAATTGGGGAACCACAGGAAAAATAATAAGGACTCATACCTTATGCAAAAATTAAACTAAAATTGAATCACAAATATAAATTTATTAGTCATAATTTATGATTATAACACTCCTAAAGGAACGTATGGCTGTAAATGTTTGCAATCTTGGATTATGTAATGGTCCCTTGGATAACAAAAGTACAATCAACGTGTGGCCCAGAACGCAACAGAGATATCAATAAAACTTCATAAGGCAGTGGTGGCAAATATATTTCCATGGAGAAAGAAGGGCTATCCAGTGACCAGGGCTGAAGTAACTCATATTTAAGAAGAAATATATGAGGTCGGACAATTAAGTTTGCAAACTCATCTTACAAAAAGTGCTACATACCTCACTGCTGAATATTACTACAGCCACCTTCAAAGTACCTATCTTGGCCGTCTGCTGACCGTACTGATATTCAGCAGTGAGTTATGTGGCTCCTTCTTAAGAACAAGTTCACAAACTCAATTGGCCAACTCTACATACTATACACTGCCCTTCCCCATCCTGCCACCATCATGTCTTGTGCCCATCATCCGAGCACTCCAGAAGGTCGAGACAGAATGATTGCTTGAGCTCAGAATTTGAGGAACAGCCTGAGCAAAATAAAGACCTCATCTTTACCAAAAATACCGAAATCAGCCGGCTGATCAGGTGGCTTGTGCCTGTAGTCCCAGCTACTTGGAAGGCTGAGACAGTAAGATTGCTCAAGCCCAGGAGTTTGAGGTTGCAGTGAGCTATGATAATGCCACTCAACTCTAGCCATGGTGACAGAGTAAGACTTTGTCTTAAAAAAAAAAAAATACATACAGAGAGTGCCAAAAAATGTATACATATGTTAAGATCAGAAAAAAGTGTATTAAAATTGTAATACTTAGTATATACCGAAACAAACATGAACACAAGTCACTTTGAGCACTGCTCAAACTTGCAGGAGTGAAACATCTCTTGACCATTACATAGTCAATACAGCTTCTGCTTTTCTTAAAGTGGTCTACATTTTTTGGCACTGTGTGTGTGTGTGTGTGTGTCTGTGTGCTGTGTGATTAGTTTACCACCGCTCATCGTAAAAACAGTAAATGCATGTGGGAAACCTTTTACTAAATTTGGAAATGTGAATGTGTCATTAAAATCCATAGTCCCAGCTTTTAGCTTTTCTTGTAAGATCTACAGATATCCTGACACAAGAGCTACCGCTCCCATTAAAAACAATTCTCTGACGATGAGTGACAGCTGTAACAGGTGACTAACTATATCCCTGTAAAAATCAAAACATTATACTTTAGAAGAAAAAATGTGTGAATATCTTTATCACCTTAGAATAGGAACGAATCTCTGAAACAACCCAAAATCCATGGTCCACCTGATGGACGGTTTCACCCCTGACCTATGTTCCTAACTGTCTGCCCTCTGCTTACCCTGCTCTGGCTACATTGACCTCCAAAGTGTTTCCAAACACATCACAGATTTTATACTTTAAAATGATTGCGCCCACACTCTTTTCTCCCTGGAATACATCTTCCCAAGTTATCTGCATGACTGATGCTTTGTCTTTTTCCACTTTGATCAAATATCACCTTTTCAACAAGACATACACAGGTTACCCTTTTCAAAATGACAATTTCCCTTGTCACTTCAGAAATTCCGATCCGTTTACCTTCCCGGTACTGTGCCCTACCTCCTACCATACAGCGTAACAACTTGATGGTACGCATATTTCCTAAGTTTTCAGTCTGTCTCTTGTTCCTAGTATAAAAACTCCAAGAAGAGTAATAATCTTTGATGTACCTTCAAGCACTAAAAAATTGGAGGTAGGATCAATAACATTTTCTGATGAATTAATTAAAATTCCCTATATTTTCTATTTTTGTGGATTGTACTTGTTCCCCTCATTTAATAAATTCTTATCAATCATAACAACATTCAGGTATTATTTTCTATTTCTTGAAAAGTTATTTCATTTTGCTTTTCAGATTTACGTATTTAATTTCCTGAAATTCATGTTGCGTGTGGAGCAGTTTAATGATATGTGTTATTTCCACCTTTCCACATATATTAAATATTAAACACTTCCTCAACTGATCTGTAATGTCAACTTTCACCTCATCCAGGGATCGAGGTTTCATTTACGCTATTAATGTTCTAATTACTGTTTCTTTAAAATTACATCATTTAACTTTTACTGTCATCAGTCCGTGAATTCCTTCCACATTTCTACCATAGTTAATAAGAAAACAAAGACCTTTGTTATTAGTTACTGCAAATCATGTACCTGAATTCAATATGCACTGCACCTCTATATAACAAAGGTAGCGATTATTCCCCCCACAGCGGTACGTGTGTATTTAAATTCACCTCGGGTGGTGCCTGTAGCTCAAAGGAGTAGGGTGCTGGCTCCATATGCTGGAGTTGGTGGGTTCAAGCCCAGCCCCGGCAAAAAATAAATAAATAAATAAATAAACTCTTTAAATTCACCTCTTCCTTGCCCGATGTAATATATATTGAACTGTCTCACTCTTCTGGCTCTGAAATTATCCTCGATTTAAGCTTCTGTGAGTGAATATTTACTGAACAGATCATGAGCTGTTTTTCAGAGCGCACTGAAATTAATTTACATTATATCGAATTACCATCTCTTTCTGATTCATATTTTATCTGAATGTCCCCAATCTCTGCATAACCTAGCACGTATTAGGAGCCTAATTAGCATCTTGGTAAATGACTAGGTCACCAAATGAAAGACATCTCAAGATTTATGTGACTGCCATTCTCCTTTTACAATATTAACTTACTCAAAATCAAAATTTACATTTCAAAATCTCCTTGCTTCAAACTACGGGATGCTAATTTCCACATGTATTTTGTTTTAAATGGGGCATCTGGGATAGGTTTTTCCTCTGTTGAATGAGATAAATGTCAAATGGAAATTTTCATTATGTTTGCTATTATCTCGTCTGAGAATCTGAGAAGAGTCTATTAACGGGTACTATAGACTTACCTAGTGTGCCCCACGAGGTGATTAGATTTTATCAGAAGGATATGGCATATATAAACTATAGTAAAAATTTCCTTAGGGAAACTTTAAAGCTAACCTTTCATGAAAATAATTTAAAATTACATGATTATGATCTTACCAGTGCAGGTCTCTGCAATTTCAAAATAGTGCTAATGCATTATTTGTAGGCTTACCACTAGTTATGACAGAAGATATATGTGAATGAGAGTAATTCATCTAAAGGTATAAGAGATTTTATCAATAAAATTCAATGTTCCAAAACTGGTTTGATTAATGTTCGTAGCATTGGGACACTCATACTGCCATTTCGGGTGACTATTTTAAACAAATCCACAGTATTTAGATGATAAATTCCTGTGCAGCTTTTAAAGGTTCGACCGACTAATTTAGAGCTACAGCTGTGTCCCGTGTCTCTTTTTCTAAGGATTTTACCATTTTCCCCCCATCTACAATGATATTATTTGGATCCAGATGCCACCATCACCCAAGTTAACCAGTAAGCAAAAGACAGCTGCCACTGTGAGTTAAATACGTTTTATATCTTTCCAAACGGGAATTTCAGAAAAGCACATTCAACACAAGGTCAGCAAAACACTTCTGAGGTTCACAGTTCATTGGGGAGATCGGCAGAAGGGCTTGCTACAGCTGGAGCATATGCTAATCAACTTGGCATCAATTGCAATTTCCGCCACGAGGTATCTCAGGGTTGCCATTATTAAAAATGCATCAGCCTCAAGTAGTCACCTTCCAGCTCTTCCATCCAAAAGGCCATGCCAGCAACTTAGAGGAGTTTGGTGTCAAGGGCAATGACAGGTCAGTTGGGAAGGCGTGCTTTATGAGGGTCTTGCGTCCAACGTAGCAATATGGCACAGCCCACCTGGGTTTTATTACTCATATTTATCAGAAGTCCCACATCCCTTACATAAATATGACAGAAAATCATTTTTGTCACGCTGCTTAGCTGACTTTCAGAGAGTTTGCTCTCTGCTATAGCAGGTATCTTGAATACTGGTTGCTGAAAATTTTTAGTTGCATTTTTCTGACTCTGTGTGTTATACCTACAATGGCTAGTTTATTAATGAATAAATTATTCCTGAATGTAACTATTTTAGTAGACTTCTTTCATAGCTTGCAAATGCCAGCCAAATATATGAGACAAGAAACAGGATAAAGCTATGTATTTATCTTTCTAATTACAATAAAATAGCTTCAGAGAAATGGTTGTTAAAGACCCCCTAGCTGGGGGTCTTTATGCTGTTAATCTATGCTCATCCTCATTTCCCCCACCTGTGTTTACTATTATTATCTCTTTTTTTTTAATAGGGGAAGGAATTTTATTTATTTATTTATTTTTTATTGAATGGTAACTATGTACATTAATGCACTTCTGGGGTACAGTGTGGGGTTTTCACATGCAATCCGAAATACTTCCATCAAACTGATCAACACAGCCTTCATGTCATTTTCTCAGTTA
>CAUYQV010086097.1:0-11340 GCA_963574575.1 Galagoides demidoff
ATGAGAAAGACATGATGGCTATGTTAGCCAGTTGGATGAGAGTTTTCCAAACTGCATATGGAAGCAACACACTGTATCCTATGATAGAATTAATGTACACAATTATGATCTAATAAAAAAAAAGATTATAAATAAAAAAAATAAAAAAAAAAACCCAAAGAGTAGACAGTTCTGTGGGCTTCCAGATAGTTGAACAAATGCATGTTCCTGGAGGGTGACACACCTGGAAAGCACATGGAAGCTCTGTGCCCCTTTCCCATGCCTCACCCTATGCATCTCTTCCATTGGGGTGTTCATCTGTACAAGGTCAGACAATTAAGTTTGAGAATTCATCCTAGAAAAAAGTGCAATATATCTATTTGCTGAGTATCACTACGGTCACCTTCACTGTACTCCCCTTCAGAAGCTATGCACCAATGCCAGTGCCTAGTCCACTCTTCAAAGCAATTTTGGAACTTTTTTTCTGGAATGGTAATCAGAGCATCATATGAGGTCTGACAATTGTCTAAGTTTGTGAACTCATCCTAGAAAAAATTCTTTGAAGGGTGGGGGCTAGTGGCACTGATGCACAGCTTCCTAAGGGGAGTAATTCAAGGTGACCACATTAATATTCAGCAATGAGGCATATAGCACTTTTTCTAGGATGAGCTCCTGAACTTAATCTGACCTCATATTCTATATTCTTTGGAATATTCTTTATTCAATAAATGGGTAAATGTAAGTAAAGTGTTTCCCTGAGTTCCATCAACCACTCTAGCACATTAACCAAAGAAGAGGATGGTGGGTACCCCAGTTTATAGGTGGTTAGTCAGATGCAAGGCCACAACCTACGTCTATGATAGGCATCTGAAGGGGGGAGGGCAGTCTTGTAAGACTGAGCCCTCAACCTGTGGGATCTGATGCTATTTCCAGATAGAAAAGTATCAAAATTGAACTGAATTAGAGGATACCTCACTGGTGTCTCCTGGAGAAAGCCCCAAACATTTCAGTGACCAGAGGTCACAAAAGTATTCTATGTTACAAGAATTCAGTATATGCTACTAAGGTTTTATTTCCCCCCTAAATCCGCAGATATACTTAAAGGGGCTTCCAACAATTTTAAACTAAAACACAGTGAAATGTTCTGAGAGAAAAAGATCCTTGCACCAAATCATTATTCCAAATGACTTGATGCAACAAATGACAAAGAGGAAAAAGGCCTCAAACAACATAGCACACTGAAAGCAGTAGGTATAAGAAAAAATAGTCCTAAATATTCAAAAAGAATTATACTCAAAAAGAATTATACCTATGATACTCCTAAGACATTAAGAAACGAAATGACTGTAGATTTCATCTCAGAAAGCCAAAATATTACTAAAATTGTTTTATAAAGAAGCTAATGAAAGTTATATTTTTAAATGTCAGTAGGTTAGGGAGAAATTTCATATTAAAAATCATATATAATCACATCATTCATTAGCAATAAACATACTGCCAAAAAATGACTTGAGTTCAGCCTTTTGACTGAATCCAAATTTTGCAGAACAAATCCTTTTAATAAAAGAGGTTAAGTTTGGATTCAGTTGAAGGGTTGCACTTGAGAATCTGGAAGGCTACCTGTGGCCTTGAAGGAACAGGTTCCCACTCCTAAGAGAGGCCTTCACAAATCCCCAAATCCCATGGCTTGCTCAGTCAACCCTTTTAACCTCTCTTAACTTTCTTCACAGATTACAAAAAGCTTGCACACACATTTTCTCTGATTACTTCAACTTCTCTCACTCCTTAAATGTACAAAGTACCTTATTACTTTATATTTCTTGGTAAAGTCATGGCTTCAATCTTGATCTCTCTCCTATACTTTCTACTGTCCCTTGGTCATGTTAGTATGAATGTTCCATCCACATTCAAATTAGCAATAGGGAAAAAAAAATCCCAACTTTTCTTCCCTCTGAAACTAACTTGCCCTTCCATGTCTTTTTCTTTTATTGGCAATATCTTCCAACACAGATGGGAAATAGTCAAGAAGCTACTGGTTCATTTTCCTTTAGTGTCACCCTCATTTTAGAATCAGCCTCTTAAACTAAGCTTCTCACCTTCTTCTTTACAAATAAAGACCCCAGGTTTTTACCAAATCACTTTCCCATTAGTCCTCTTTTGCTTTTATACTTCTTTCCTTCCACAGTGTATATTCTGTGGTCATTTGTCAGATGGCCATACAGCTAAAATCTCTGGCCTCCTCTCTCCTGATGCACCAACCTGAGGTAGCACAGCATGGGCCAAACTAGTTGCTTCTTCCTTTTGAGCATGTAACTAGACTGCTGAATAAAACAAATATACAATGGTGCATATTGGTGCTGCTTTTTAAATCAAGGCTTCCAAATGAAGCCAGGGAAAAAGTCCTAATTACTCTAGTCAGTTATCATGTCTAATTTCTACAGTATCTATTTCAAACAGTTGTCCTGCTCCTTAAATCTTCAATCCTACTTTAATTTCAGATAATTGCAGAAAAAATAAAAATCAGAAAATACCTCAACTTCCATTAACTAAGCCAATTTCCACATGCTTATTTTTTGCTCTGTATAACTCTTATCTTACTCAACGGATTATCACTCTTTCTCCTAGCACTCCAATATGATAAAAGCAAGACTCTGCTATTTTTTAAAATATACATACTTAAAAACTTGACTTAACTGTCATAACTATCTCTAGCCACTGGCTCATCTCTCTCTTTCCCATCACAGTCAAATTGCTTAACCACAGTTTATATTTGCTACTTTGATCTCTTTACTTCCCAGAGTCCTCAATCCCTTTTGGGAGTGAATGCACTGACAACTGAACTTGAAGCTTTGAGATCCAGCCACTATTTAGCCACTAGTCACCAATTCCATAAACTCTTTTATCAAGGTCATCATCCTTGCTTCTGAACTCAACAGAAATTTACTCTGCTCTGCAGCACCTGATACTGTTGACCACATTTCTCCTGCCTTAGGTTCCTAACACTTTCCTTAGGTTCCTCAAAACACTGCATACTCCTGATTCACATCCTTCTGTTCCTTCCCAGACTCCCTTACAAGCTCTTTTCCTCCTGCATCATGATTCTCCTAAGGGTTGTCCCAGCCCTCTTCTCTTGTTATACTCTCCCAGAGTCATTTCATCTACTCTCATGGCTTTAGTTATCACCTAAAACTAAAGAATTTCAAGTATTTATCTAATGAGCTTTTTCTTCTACTCTAGATGCATACATTCAAAGACAAAGATCTTCACTTAAATATCTGAAAACTATCTCAAACTGTAAATGTGCAGAATATATATGTGAATTCTTCACTTCCCTCAGTCCCCACCAAATCTGCTTCTATGATCTTCCAGCTCAGGGACTGTACATCAACCACTGAGGTATTCAAGCCAGTATAGACATTATACTTGACCTCTTTATCCTCCCACATTCAAACTAGCAATGCACTTCTGGAGATTAAATTTTTAATCTACCACATGTATGTTCTCTTCTTACTCACCATCCTCAGGCCGATATTATCTAGTGTAGGGATTACTATATGCTCCTAAAAGGATACCCTGCCCTTAATTCCACACTCTACAGCCAGAGTGATATTCTGAAGCTAGTTCTGAGAAACCTGCCTAGCTCCACAACTCAGTGCATCCCCTTAACTGTAAGAAGGGTACAAGTATAGAGTATAAATGTCTTAACATAATAATTAAGTAAATGAGGTAAAGGATATTATTAACCAGTATGTAAACATTCCAAATTATATATGAAATCAGTACATTGTACCCCCTAAATGCATTAATGTATACATGATCTACCTCTTTATGGTTTAATTAAAAAAAAAAAAAAAGAAAGAAAGAAGGGTAGGCTCTTATGCTATATGACCCTGTCCTACTAGCTACAACTAATTAGAACAATGATAGAACTTAAGGAGTCGGCTCGGCGCCTATGGCTCAATCGGCTAAGGCGCCAGCCACGTACACATAAGATGGCGGGTTTGAATCCCCAGCCCGGCCCGCCAAACAACAATGATGGCTGCAACCAAAAAAAAAAAAGGCCGGGCGTTGTGGCGGGTGCCTGTGGTCCCAGCTACTTGGGAGGCGGAGGCAGGAGACTCGCTTGAGCCCAGGAGTTGGAGGTTGCTGTGAACTGTGATGCCATGGCACTCTACCTAGGGGGATAGCTTGAGGCTCCGTCTCAAAAAAAAAAAAAAAAAAAAGAACTTAAGGAGTCAATCAGACTCTTAGGGGGATTTGGAAGTAGGAGAGAAACTCAGAGGCTATGAGTTAGACAAGCAGACAAACCAGTAGACACAGAAACGATAACGAAGCCGACTTGAGAGACAGGACACTATGTGATGCTAGAGAGGAGAAAGTACCTAATACTGATAACATGCTTGGTTCCAAACCTTTGTGAGGTCCAGCTATACTTCCTACCCTTGATATGCTGAACTTCTCTGGATCATTTTCTTTGTGTTTTACTTAAGTTTCTGCCTTAGTTTTAAGTCAGCCTTAACTAAAATAATCCTTCTAACATGCAGTTTTAATCCATAATCTCCCTTGCTGAAATTCGCACCACGGATCTGCTGTTCATAAAATAAAGCCAAAGTCTCATTAGGGCTTGGACCAAGAATGAGGGGATCCCAGGGACTTCAGGACTCCAGATAACCTGACCCTGAGCTCCTCTCTTACTAGATTCTTCTCCCCCTTCAATCCCAGGATCTAGCCACAGTGAACTACTCTAAAAGTACAACAATCTCTCATCTCTCACTGTCAAACCAACATGGAGGTTTTCTGGTTTGTTTGTCTTCTACTATAACATATTTTTCCATGGTCAAGACCTATTCATCCTCAAAGCTTCAAGTTCAGTTGTCAACGCAATCACTCCCAAGGCACATGTGGCCTTCCTTCATGGAAGCAAATCCATTACTCTGAATTAAAAATGTCTGTTCCTCATTGGACTGAATCATCTATAAGGGCAAAGAGCACATGTGTTTTGTTCACAGACCTGCACAGCAGATACTCAAGATATTCTTTAGTTAACCTAATCAGTTGCCAAATTGTACTGATTTTACTCTCATGTCTTGGTGAATTACCTTTTCTATTTCCATAGATACTGTCCTATTTCAAGCTTGTTTCTTCTTTAAACTATTTCAATAACTTCATAACTAATCTCCCTAATTTTACCCCATTCAAATCCATCCTGTTGCAAATAGATATGCAAGAGATGTTAATTGTCTTCTGGCCTCTAGAACAAAGCCTATTTAGCTGCAATACTTTTTATTTCTTAAACATATTAAACTTTATGCCTTTGTTCCCCATATGGGAAATGCCCTTTTCTACTACATCCAAGAGTTCAAATATAAGCCATCATGTAAGGCCAGAAAGTGGTACTTTTCATAAAATTTTACCTATACTTCTCATGACACTTTAGTCCTTTTTACTACAAGCTATGTACATATCTAAGTTTTCTGTCAACTATGAAATGTTACATTTTGTGAGTATGCAAAATGAAACAGGTAATACAAGTCAACATAAATGAAGCAACTGCATTAATATTCACAAATATTTTTCATAACAATTATGGGCATTTACCATTAATAAAATTGCATTTGTCTACAAGATAAGCTTTTCATATTTAGAATGTTTTCATTACAAAAGAATTATGCTTTGTTCTGGTTAATGATCCTTTAAACAATCATTTGACATTTATTTTCTATTAGCTAAAAATGGCCTTAATTTTAAGGATGCATACCTAACCATGTTATCTCAATTAAGATTAAATTCTCCTCAGTGGGCTTAGTACCTCAGACTTCTTAGTCCAAAACGTAATTGTTCAGTTAAATTTTCAAGTCCAGAAAACAATAATGAAATAACATTTGGTGATTACACACTAGGGAGGAGTCAAGAAAGCAAGATTTTTTTTTAAAGCAGCTGCTAATAGCAATAATAAAGTATTCCAAATATTCAAGCTGATTCAGTTGTTAACAGGGCAAACAATTTATTTTTCAATCTTATACTCTATAGCATTTTCCAAACTATGAGTCCCAAACTACTATTAGTTCATGAAATCAATTTGGTAAATCAGAATTATTTTTAAATAAAATATAAGAAAAGAAGGAATATCAGAATGTAGCTCATGTGGTGAGGATAAATACTTGTAAAACTTATGTTCATACTGTTAAATTAAGTTTGGCTCAAAGCAGCCTCCATGCTCGACCCAAAGCTGACATTTTACATTATATACAGTGAACTGGAATTTAGCTTGATGTATAAATAAGTTAAAACTTAACCTTGAGTATACCCTGATAACTAAGCAACTGAGTCTTAGCCAATCATAGCTGCCAAACCCTCAGCCAATCCCAAGCTGAAATAAGCCAAATTATGCCTAAATAAAGCAAACACCAAACTGTACCTATCAGGTAATCTTTGTAAGGAATTTCCTGTTTTTCCCTGTTATGTAGTATAAACATAGCTCACTTGATTGTAGGTAGGGGGATTCTGAACCATCTTTGGTTCCTAGTGTTGCCTGGTTCTAGAACCTTTCGCTTGCTCATATAAACAACGTTAATTAACAGGTCTTAGGGGCTTTTTTTTTTTTTTGATTGAACAAGACACACATAAACATCTACTGTATCACAATAAAAGTTATTTTCTCCCATGGATCACAGTCAAAATAGCAAACCAATGATACTTACCAGACACAGGACTTAAAATACATATTGAAAAATAGTCATTTTTAAAAAATCTATCTTATTTCCAACTAACAAAACGTTGCATCAGGCTAAATATTTAAATATACTGAAGTTTTCTTATTACGTAAGGACATTTATAGACATTTCAAATTCAAAAAGAAAAAAAATACATAAGTTGATTTCTACAAGAATTTTCATTTGTCTTCAACTTTTTGAGAACTTTACTTATGAAAGACATTCTGTGAGCTATGAAATTAAATATGCTAGCTATTACATTACTATATGTTATGACTGCTCATTACTGAATCAGGAAGTGAATAAACAAAATAATATGCAATTAGGTTTAGATGAAGCTGATTCACTAAGAGAGAATTGTCATCCAACTGCCATGCCACGGTTATAACTCATGAGACATACTCATTCTCTCACAGCTAAAAGTTCCTTCCTTTTACTCATGAGTAAAATACTGTTCGGGTACTTAGCTAACAATAATAAAATACCTAGAAATGTAATATTCTTTTTAAAAACACCTTTGCCAAAGACTCTTTATAGACAAATGAGTGACTTTACATTTCCCTCTAAAGATGGAATAAGAATCTTCTTTGTTGCGGCTCCTGGGGCCTCAGTGAGTATGGACACCAGTCCCACAAACCAAGGGTGGCAGGTTCGAACCCAGCCCCAGCCAAACTGCAACAAAAAAAGAAAAATAGCCAGGCATTGTGGTGGCCGCCTATAGTCTCAGCTTCTTGGGAGGCTGAGGCAAGAGAATCGCCTAAGTCCAAGAACTGGAGGTTGCTGTGAGTTGTGATGCCATAGCACTCTACCAAGGGAGTGAGACTTTGTCTCTAAAAAAAAAAAAAAAAAAAAGAATCTACCAAGGGCATGAGACTGTCTCTAAAAAAAAAGAATCTTCTTAATTTATAATTATCTTGGTTGTCAATTTCCATGCAAGGAGGCAATATAAATATGGCACCAATATTGTCAACACCAGATAATACATAAAAAGGAATAAAAATGTCACTATGCCTAGTTAATATGGTAGGATAATTTAGAAGGTGCATGGGGTATAAATTTTCTCACAGTAGTGGGGGATGACGTTATCTTACAAAATGACATCAGTAGGCTCAACCAGTAGTACTGATTATTTTCGTTTTAATAGTCGTGAAAGTACAATCTCAACTTTGAAGACTTTGATGGATATGCACATAATCACTATTTCCTGATACAGTGAAAAAGGACAAAGACTACAAAGCCAGAAAAATAAAACCACAACCACAGAGAAATTAAGTTCCTTTTTAAAGTCACATTTCGGGGGTAGGGTGGGGGTGGGGGTGTGTGTCAGGGACTGACCCCAGCATGGTTTTGTTGTATATTTGTTTATGCAGAGAGTTGCAGTTTCACCATTTATGACTTTTGTTATCATACCCTTACCTATCCGCCCATGGTCCATGACACTTTCACATGTTGGCACTCTTGGATCAGTAGTTCAGCACCAAGTTTCTCTTTTCCAGAAAAAGCCAGTATTCTATTTTTTTCTAAGTGATTTTCACAGTGTAGTTACATCTATATTTGTGCTAGTGAAGATCAAGGTACATATGACTGAAAATATAGCTGATAATTCTACAAATTCATTTATGTCAAACAATAATTTACTTTTTTCCTCATGAAGAGGCAATATAATTTGTTGGTACCTGAGACAGAGAAGAACTGACAGTGTCAGATTTTGAAGGAAATGAGGGCATTTCCACCTGATAGTAAACAAAAAGAATTCGTAGAGGTTGAATATGAAATTATTTGTTCTGAGGAAGAAAGTGAAAAGGAAGAAGATGATAACCATGACCAAGGAGAAGAAGTAATGCAAAATGTGGACCCCAAGACAAAAAGACCACCCAGATGTAAAAACAGAGCAGCTTACCACTAAGAGACGGCACCATAAGGAATGACATGGAACTCACAGCCAATAAAGGATCAAGGGAGTCGACAATCAGCTAACATTATGAGGACTCAAGGAGTACAATCTGGAACAGAACCCCAAAACTCCACTGGATGTTTTCCAACTGTTTATTGATGATGGAACTGTGGATTTAATGATCAAGTTTACAAACTAGAAACCACATCCGTCAAAGAGTTAAGTAAGGACATATTCACTCAAAATTCTGGCTATTTCATAAAAAATGTATTAGAACTAATTGGAATTCTTCTATACTGTGGTATGTACTGAGAAAATAAATATCTGAGGAGAATTTCCAAGTTTGCCATGCTACATTTCAGAACATGGAATGCAACTCCTACTGAAATGTTTATGTTTTGATGATGCTGCAACAGGTGAAGCTCACAGTGTGTCTGTTCCAGTTCAAGAACTTTGGAGTATAGTTATATATAAGCTCTCACTTTATTATAATCCTCATAGGTCTATCACTGTTGATTAGAAATTGGTATGTTTCCACGGTGCTGTCCATTCAGATGTTACATACCATCTAAACCAGGGAAGTGGAACTGCAGTTAATCTTTTGTGAGATTCTTCTACAAACTACTGTTTTGCGGTGAAGCCACATGCAGGGATATCAGAGAATCATTCAAGAAATTATAGCAGTGGCTCTGAGACTGCAAAAGAACTGGTTCAGAACTTATCATTTGGATCAGTCTGGAAGAAATATTACCATAGACAAAGTTAACCTCCACCGCCTTAACTTTCAGCTTCCTTCAAAAGAACATAACCACATTTGGTACTGTTTGCAGTGATAAAAGGTATTTGCCTCTAGAACTCAGGCCAGCATCAACGAAACACTTTCCATCTTGTATAGTAAAAATTTGCCTTTTCTCCCTATGTGACATTAGCAAATTATGTTCCAAAGACAGCAAAAGTAATAATAGTATGTTCTACACAGCAAAGATATGAAGGTGGTGTATAATAAGCCAGAGGTAATCCACTTTTATACTGTTATTAAAGCAGATCTGACAGTTTCCTTCAGCATCATTGATGTTGCAGCATACAATGTGATTTGGGGGAAAACAAATAGCCACTGTTGCAACTTTGTTCAAAAAAAAAAAAAACAAAAACAAAACAACGGGGAACAAAATATTTCTTGGAAGATCTGGCATGACAAGCTTTGCAATGAAAACATAAGAATGAGCACCTAAAATGTGCATAGTCTCCACAAAAAAAGAAATGTACAACATCAATGAACTTTTGTGAATGTGAGTGCAATCAAGGACAAGGCACAGTGACTAGAGAAAGAGTTATGAGACAAGCAATCGAAAAGCTTATTAGAAAAAGGTTGCTGCTACCTTTGTCCCCATGGGAGAGACTGGAACTATGTGAAAGCATGCAGTGAATGCAGCAAATAACATTTATAGCAGGAACACATCAAAAGAAGAAAATATAAAGAAAATAACATGCAGAGGATGTGATTAAAATGTTGTAAGTTACTTATACAATGGTATACAAAATATATAGACTTTTTGTGAAATTACAGTACTATTTATTCTGGGGTCAGTGACTGACAGCCCCGACCCCCTGGTGTGCATCAAGTACCAAATTGGCACTGGAATACAAGTGGTATATAACCTATTTTTATTGTTTTCTTTGCTTTATTTCACTCATGTTTCCTTAAGAACTCTGGATAACAGCCATATTTCCTGTTTTACACAGCTTATCTATAAGGACCCTTAATAAAGAGAAATCAAGTGAGTTTTATGAAGATAAATTATCTAATTGCAATACTGTTGATGTATTTTTTATGTTAATAACATGTCATCTTCCTTTACATCATGTACTATATTTTTAAACTGATAGAAGTAATTCACAGTTATTACTATAGATATATATCTATATAATACAGATATTAAAATAAACTATGCCTAAAAAATAAGATTATTAAGTCTAGGTTCTCTGAATAAAATACATGAAGCAAACAGTGTTTGCTATCTTCTACAATTAGCTGTCAAATAGCTAGAATGACTAATGGGTCTAGTTTGGTAAGAATATGTCATATTATCATAGATCTTTTAAAAAAGCAACAATCGGAGGCAATCAATCCTTTAGAGTTTTCTGCTCTTAGGACATACAAATCTACAACCTTCTGATAGTACTATATATGGTTCTACATTTCAGAAAATAATTTTCTCTAGGTCAAAAAAATTAAAAAACACCTGTGGTATCACAAAGAAGCCCAGGTTCCTCTTTTGAAGGCATAAGCATCATATTCCCAGGAAAATCCAAGGATGCCTGGAAAGAATGAGGGCTTTGATGCAGGTCTGACATAGATTGAAAATTTGCCTCTCCACTTATAGGTATCTGATCCAGAGAAAGTTTTTCAATCCATTTGATCCCTTAGTTTCTTCATCTGTAAAATGGAGATACTTCTAACCATCTTTCAGGGTATTGGAAGAAACAAATTAAATAATGTATATTAAGAAAGAAATTGGCACATGGTAAGCGTTCAGCCAACTTTAGTTCCCCCACGTTTTTACAATTCAAAATGATGAACCACAAATAAGTATTTCTGAGGAATACAGTTTTTATGTTTTTATTTTCAGATAAAATTTTTTTTTTTTTTTTTTTTTTGAGACGGAGCCTCAAGCTATCCCCCTGGGTAGAGTACCATGGCATCACAGCTCATAGCAACCTCCAACTCCTGGGCTCAAGCGAGTCTCCTGCCTC
>CAUYQV010086098.1:0-12405 GCA_963574575.1 Galagoides demidoff
CAGCTACTTGGGAGGCGGAGGCAGGAGACTCGCTTGAGCCCAGGAGTTGGAGGTTGCTATGAGCTGTGATGCCATGGCACTCTACCCAGGGGGATAGCTTGAGGCTCCATCTCAAAAAAAAAAAAAAAAAAAAAAAGAACACTAAGTATTTTCTTTGTTTTACATTAAGAACTCTTGAGGGAGGAAGTGGGCAGAGATGAACAGTCCTATCATATCAGTAGGGGACATTTCGGGTCCTTTCCATAATTACCCTCAAAACGTAGGATTGAACTCTTTCTACAAATTGAAGCTGACCCATCCTGGACACCTATCCCCATTCCAAACATCCTCATCTATTTGCCTTATGTGTTATCCAGTCAATGATAAAAAATATATATTTGTAGTCAATACGGGGGGATTAGCCCTATATGCCATATCAATGTAAAAGATGAAACTCTAAAGCTTAGAAGAGGGTGAAACTCCTGGAAGTTTCTTTACATTATCTTCTCAATATGAAAAAAGAGAGCGTATTTAAAAGGTGTGAATGCTAGCAATGGCTGACAGGACTAAGAAGCTAAGCCAAGCACTCAGGAAGGCCAGAGCTGAAGGCCGCCTCTGCCCTCTTTAGGCTTTAAGGAGAGTTACTTCAGTTAGACCCTGGTGTAATGAGAGCCCAAGATTAGTTCATTAGACTCCTCTTTCCCAAAGGCAAAATATCTTCTTGCTTCTGATATATCCTCCCAGAGGTATGATACTGGTGGTGATATTTTGCTTTTTATCACCCTCAAGGCTAAAACTTAACCTTTTTTACCATACAGTAATATATGGTACAGTGAGGTACAGGGAAGAAGTTCTGACCCCAGCACATAACCTTCACTCCCTCAATGAATGAAATATCAAATATTGATGAATAAGTATCAAATTTGGCTGCATTACTTTACAGGGCACATTGTTCCTCTTATGCAACATCCTTAGAATTTACTACATTTATCTTTTTTATTTTAATTGTCAGGATTCTTTGAGGGTACAAAGAACCAGGTTACATTGATTGCATATGTTAGATAAAGTCCCTCTTATAATTGTGTCCTTCCCCCAAAAGGTCTGCTAGTTTAAAGATCAATTAATTTCAATTAATTAATTGATTCAATTTTGATTAAGTAATTGATTAATTGATGATTGGTTAATCAATTAATTTACAAATATGTGCCATAGACATGTATTGTCTAGCAATATTTTGAAGGATTGATTAATTGACCAATCCAATTCATCACTATTTATTTATTTCTATTGTATTCCAAGAAAATTGCTAGGTGCTCGGAAAATAACATCGAATAAATTGCGATTTGTGTCCTCTAATTATTTTTCTCTATTTAATAGGGAGGCACAAAAATAAATAAATAATAAAATTTCACTAAATGCTGAGTTGTCCTAGGGATAGAAAGTCACTTTAAAATAAATTGTATTTATCAGCCTCACTTGTATAAAAATTGAACAAATTTTGCACTTCCGAGATTACAATACCTAAATGTAATCTTATATCCATGAGGATCTACAGATACACAACTCCATAATTAAAACGTACATTTTACAATAATGCAAATTTTTGATATACCTGTATAAATGTGATTAGTGATTGTAGAAATGCTTAGTGTCTTTTTAAATTCTGCTATGTCCACTGAGTTGTGATAGGTGCTATGTAGTAAGAATATTAAACTTGTAAAACATTTTCATTTCCAGAAGCTTAACCACAGTGGCAGATTTCTAGAAATAGGGAACACTCAAAAATTTGAGATTTGTAATGTAATGAAATAAACATTCAAGAAGTTCACTCCATCCCAGGCAGTTTCTGTCTATAGTGGAGTGGTCCCTCATTAAACCTGAGGCCTGCTCGCCCCAAACCCACTTTAAGGAAACCCTTGTGGACGATTTCCTTTCTCTCTGGAGTCAGGAATAGATGGTGGCATAAATATAACAACAGTGTCAATGACCTAGGTCCTCAAAAATCAATAATATCATTATTATTTTATTGTGATAAAGTGTCATATTTGATAGAGAATGATCTGCCAGTTGGCAAATCTACCATTTTGCAAATATTTCCTGAGGTACTAGTTCACTGTCTATACGCTGGCATGTGAGTGGCACAAATTAATCTCGTGTTTATAATTTTGAGGCTGGAGTGTCATCACTTTTCATTTAGCCTTGGGCTTTCCTTACACTGACGTTCCTTTATTCACATGTAAACGTTACATTTAAGAAAATAACAACGTTGTTTTGGAATTGTATTATTTTATACTTTGTTAAAAGACTCAGCACTTCTAATTTTATGTTACCCAATAAGCTTTATCATGCAATATCAATGATGTTTATTATAAATTCAGTATTTTCTTGGGACTTAAGAACACGGTGACAATATTTTTTCAAGTGTACATAGAAATAAGTCTTGAAAGCTTTATATTGAAAAGGACAATGGTTCTGTGTTCAAAATATAAATCTAATTTCTACCACTGTGTGTTACTCACTGTAGCTGAGCAACAGACATAAGTTGAATGGATGAATATAGGCTTTGGCTAAATTTTCAGGGCCAGAAATCTTACTGTCACCTAATGTAACACAAAATATATAAGGTGGGTTTTTTTGACCAGTGAATGCTTTCAAATTGTGTAATTGAAATTACACAATTTGTGTAATTCTTCTTTTCCTTTATCATAATATATTGACTGTAGTCGGAATTCCGAACACTAACATCAATTCAGAAGTTTCATTTCAATCTCTTCCCTTTTATAAGCCAATCAGGATTAATATTTTTGATAGAGTTAGTATTTGACTCTGGAAAATAGAGACTATTTTGGTCTTTAGGAGAATTTACACCATGCTTTGCCATTGAAACCAAGTAGGTAGCTACTTCTCCACAATGCTCTGATACAATAAAAAATACACCTCCCCAAATTAACCATTTATTTAAATTTAAATTTGAAACAGACGTCTTCAAAGGCGAATAATTTAACATCCATTTTATTTTCCAGCACTTGTATGTTATTAGTTAGACTATATTGATTAGTTTCCCCCTCGCTACTTCTGTGTATGGAGCATAATAAATGCCAGTGACTTCTAATCACTGAATAGTAAGTTATGAATCTGCATTTTAAAAATAGTATAATTAGGTAAATTCTAGTAATGTTCCACTGGCTGATTGCCTTAATTCAATACATAAAATTAATAGTGTCCCTCATTACCATCATGAATATCCAATTGTCTTTCTCTCCCTGGTGTGGCAGTGACAGTGCCTGATTATCAGGACTGTTTGCGTCCTGAATTTTCATGCATTTTCAAGTCTATGTAACCTGAGGAGTGAGCTGTTTA
This sequence comes from Galagoides demidoff, assembly GCA_963574575.1. Classification (NCBI taxonomy): domain Eukaryota; kingdom Metazoa; phylum Chordata; class Mammalia; order Primates; family Galagidae; genus Galagoides; species Galagoides demidoff. The sequence continues at coordinate 3,340 of CAUYQV010086098.1, forward strand.
CAACTCCTTATCCTTCGGTAGGTTCTGAATCAAGCTTCGATTGACTATTTCCATCAGATTTTCTGAGCTATGATGTATTATAGAATGCCCATTAAAAAACGCCGCTCTAAAACACACGGATCTGTGATATTGAACAAGGTCTATGAATTAATTCTCAGTCATTATTAATATTTCAGGTCCTCTGAGGTCCCTTCTGTGAAATGAAGACAGACTTACGGCTCACCTGACAGAAGGGGTGTGAGGGTTACACACACACACACAGCATCTAGCTCATTACCTGGCATGTAATTGATAATCTAAAAACAATTTTCTTATAGATTAACAATACCAGACAGCTTAAATTGACATTCAGTTAGTTCACACTAAGCTGCTAGATCTGTTTATTAAAAAAAATGCAAATTATATATATATATATATTTTTTTTTTTTGAGACAGAGTCTCACTCTGATGCCCTGAGTAGAGTGCTGTGACATCACAGCTCACAGCAACCTTAAACTCCAGCGATCCTCCTGCCTCAGCCTCCCAAGTAGCTGGGACTACAGGTGCCTATCACAATGCTGGCTAATTTTTCTTTTTTTAGTAAAGTTGGGAGTCTTGCTCTTGCTCAGGCTGGGCAATTGTATTATTAATTTGACATATGAAAATGCAACAAATTGTTTTGGAAACTGAATTCTCAAATCATTTGCTTTTCTGGGAAAAATATCTGACAATCAAATTTCCCACAGTATTTAATTATAAAACAAGTGATTGGCAAACGACAAAAGGAAATACAAGTGTCTGCTTATAAGCAATTTTATTAGAATGGAAAAAGATGTTTGCAGAAATATTTTATGCTGTTGTGTTTGTTTTGTCTTATTTTCTTTCCTCAACACTATTTTCATGGCTCCTGTCTAGTAGATACAATTGAATGATAGGCAATAAATACTACCAAATATTTCTAAAGCACAGAGGAATAAACGGACCAGTTTGGGTGGCCCCATGGTTTATACTATTCCCTAATATTACTGATTAAAAAGTTTACTATAGCAAATCTTTTAAATAATTCCATTTAAATAATCTAACTATAAATTTTTCTAATTTTGAGTAAAAGTTGTCAAGTAAAAACGATATGCTCATTAGAATTATACATGTATATAAATGAGAGTGTCCCTGTATGTATACAATAGAATGTCTGCACAGAACTATAAATTCTCTGAAAGAATTAGTGTCTCAAATGTGTATTGTGAAGCAGAGAAGCCTGTCGATAGACATCACAGGTCTAATCATGTCCCTTCTGTCTTCTAGCCCCCCTTGGCTCAGTTCTCCGCCCATTTAATACATGTGCTGGAGAAAGACAATTTTTATCACCAGTTTCTTCCTTTTGATTGGAGATGAAAACACAATCTAAAAGTCCTATCAGGCTGTGTTAACCAGTTTACTGCAAGTGTTTCAAACTGTATGTAAAACCAGCACATTGTACCCCATCAATGAGAGGAAGGAAGGAAGGAAGGAAGGAAGGAAGGAAGGAAGGAAAGAAGGAAGGAAGGAAGGAAGGAAGGAAGGAAGGAAGGAAGGAAGGAAGGAAGGAAGGAAGAAAGAAAGAAGAAAAGAAAGAAAGAAAACTTGGAAAGAATAATAACAGATCATACCACAAAAAAATAAAAACCTCTATTAGGCTAAATTTGAAAAATTACCAAGTGTAAACAACAACAAAAAAATTGTGGCATTGTTTTATTGTTTGAGTTATAATAATTTATACTAGTTCTGAAACTCTGGGGGTTTTTGTTTTTTTGAAGTTTTTGGCCAGGGTTGGGCATGAACCCCCCACCCCTGGTACATGGGGCCAGCGCCCTACTCCTTGAGCCACAGGTGCCACCCATGAAGCTCTGTATTTTAATTATATTGATTAGTACTAGGATGACTTGCTGTTACTTAACATTCAATGTCACTTTGTTTTGTGGTCCACATAAATTCTGGGTGATTCCTACGTGGGGATCAGCTCACAATTGAATTATTCTAATTTCAGTGGGTGGTAAATATTAGAGAATCAGGAGACACAGACCAATCACAGGGTCTTTCCCGCCATCTTTTTTCCCATTAAAACCAAGGCTAACAACAGTAAGACAGTGTGGCTTTCAGCCTTTTAATTTGAGTGGGGAATTTCCTTTCTTCCAGCATTTTTTGACCCCATGGTGGCACTGATTGTTTGGGAGCCCAATAAATGATAAGGCTAAAAAAGTTCAAAATTCGCACTCTACAGATGACCATCTGTTGGAATTCATGAGCACATTCTCCAAGAATTTCAGGCAATATCTTCAAATTCATGAATAAATTTTCTTGAGGTTGATGGGCAAAATGATTATTGATTAATAACCTTAACGCTGGTAACAGACAAACTCCCGGGTGAAATATAAATACCAAGCTTTGACTAAATAGATAAGGACTATGTATTTCATATAATGAAGTAACAGGATTATAATAAAAAAGAACAAAAGCTAAATATATACAGATTTTTTTTTTATTTAAATTTCCTCAATGCAAAAATGAAAACAAGGGAACATATACCAAGGGGGAAAAATGATGCTTATAATCCTCTGGTTAGGAATGAAGTAATAGAGTCATTAATTATTTTATTTTCATAAGAAAGAAAATGTTTGTGTAGAGGGAAAAGAAGATTCAGGTCTCTATGGAGGAAGAATTTTCTAAATACCTCCTAAAACACAGGCTGTCAGATAACAAAATGAGATTCGTATTTCTTTTTTTTTTTGAGACGGAGCCTCAAGCTATCCCCCTGGGTAGAGTGCCATGGCATCACAGCTCATAGCAACCTCCAACTCCTGGGCTCAAGCGAGTCACAGGCGCCCACCACAACACCGGGCCATTTTTTGGTTGCAGCCATCATTGTTGTTTGGCGGGTCCGGGCTGGGGATTCGAACCCGCCACCTTAGGTGTACGTGGCTGGCGCCTTAGCCGATTGAGCCACAGGCGCCAAGCCAAGAGATTCATATTTCTAATGGAGCCTAAAGTAATCAGATCCATCAGAGCTGTGTCTCGTACCCACCAGGATGGTTAATGAGAGTAGAATATCTTCTCCACTACACTTCATGATGGACTTTCCCAGCTAACTGCAGTCACAGAAGAACATCTATCCTTTTATCCTCTCTCTTCTCTCTCTCTCCTCTCTCTCTCCCCCTCCCTCCACTCACCGCTCCCCTCCTCCCCTCACATTCCCTGGCTCTCCTAGGCTCTCTTTCCTCCTAGGGCAATATATCACTTTAATGTGCTGCCCCAGGGATTTTTAAATTACAGATTACAGGGCCTACCTGCAGAGTTTCTGATTTTGAAGGACTGCCTCCTGGCCCCCAAATTTGCATTTTTAACAAGCCCCTCAGGTGATTTTAATCCAGTTAGCCCTGATGATATTTTAGGAAAATGTTCCCTAGACTACAGCAGTGCACTCAGCCTTAGCCCCAGATCTTCAGCTAATATTTTCCCAGTCTCCTCCAGCGCACTGGCTAATTTCTAGTGTCTCATTTGCTTAAGATATTCCCGTATGCCCTGTAATTTTCATGAATATTTTACGTCTCATTGCCTGACTGTTCCATTTTCCAGGGTGCCCCTGTACCCAGCCAAATCCTTCACTCCTGAGACCCTCACCCATTGCCATGGTCCTTAGATGTCATGGCCTTCTCCTGGCCCAAGATGCCAGGCCCGTCAATAAGGGGCTTTTCCAAATCCCCTTCTCCCCTGTTCTCTTCCTGGCTGCTTTTACCAGCTCTCCCTAGATGTTTTTGTAACATAAGTTACAGCAAAACCGCACCTGCCAATTTCCAAGGTTAGCCTCTTCCCCTGTTTTTTTTCCATCTTATCTGTGTATTTCGCCCCAGGGATCTTTCTAAGTCAATTTTCATATAGGTTGGCATTTGATAAATAACAGAGGAGACTCCTGGGTGGGTCAGATCCTGATATAAAAAAGGCAAAACACATCCTCCTTTCACAAATTTAACTTTTTCTTGCCCGCGATCTTCTTAAAAATCACACTCATCAATTCCCCACCGAGTTTGAATACTTTCTCTTCCTATATGTACTTGTCAAATAACATAACATTTTCCTCCTTCTTCTGGTCGGGAAGCTTTTCCCAACAATGTCTGGCGCCCTTTATCACCCTATTTAGCTCTGTGGATTTGCACCCTCGGCCCCATGGTCCTACTGGAGTCACGTCCCTAACACGCCACCTCTTCCCACCCTAATGCCTGGTACCAGTTGGTGCTTCAGACAGACTTTCATGAGTCTATTACAACAAGTGGGAGACTGAACTCTCTGGCGGTTCCCCAACCCTTTTGTCACCAGGGATTGGTTTCATAAAAGACAATTTTTCCATAAACAGGGGAGAGAAGAAATGGTTTTGATATGAGTCTACGCATCTGTAAAAAATTAACTTCTTATGGTCTGTGTCTGTCAAACCTCTCTGCTAATAATAATCTACATTTGCAGCCACCTCCCCATGCTATCGACACTGCCTCAGCTTCACCTTTTCATGGTAAGCCTTTTTTTTTGGCAGTTTTTGGCTGGGGCTGGGTTTGAACCCGCCACCTCCGGCATATGGGGCCGGCGCCCTACTCCTTTGAGCCACAGGCACTGCCCTTTCGTGGTAAACTTTTGAGAGATGGAGAAAGGGCAGGAAGCTCGGGAAACTCATCCAGTTGTATTATTAATTTTATCCACACATTGATGGAATTGTTTATTTTATCCACACATATGAATTGTTTATTCAAAAAAAGGCATAAACAAATACAATGTCACCAGAAAAAAATAGCATAACAATTCTTAATACAGTAAGAGAATGATACAATTAAATGATAGTACTTTAAAACAAGAGCTCAGCATATGTTTCTGGGCTCTGAATATGTTAAATTTGTTTCTGTGGGCTCGTTAATACATTACTTTGAGATCATCAATGATGCAATGGATAGACAATCAATATTTTTGTTGGAGTAGAATGAATTTGGGGAGTCTTACTGAGATAATGGACTAAAATAACGGCAATGTAATTTTTTTCAAGGACAATTTGGATGGTTTCCCACAGCGACTGCTCCAATATTATGATTATTAAATTCGAACCACTAAATCTGAATTGATTGAAATAATTATAGTCGAAAACTGGTAAAATGGTTGCCAATTTTAATGTCTGTGTCAAGATGAAATATTGAAGTAGGTGAAATATCATATATTTTTTCTAAACAGGAGCATATATCCTATATACACAAACATAAATAAAAATTAAAATGGTGAATTTGAGTCATAAAAGATATATAATCCAGATACATTTTTAAGAGTTAAATGTTATTTTTGCAGCAGTTGGAACTCAATTCATTACAAAAATTGGGTTAGAAGCAACTGAATCTGAAAGTTATTATTTTGAACCCCAAAATGATAGTTTTTAAAATTTCTATTTTTAATAATGTTATGTATTTTTTCTATCTATAAGGAGATTCAAATACATAAATTGATATTGGTGGTCCTGATAGGGAAATTAGTTATGATCAAGGATGTTTTAAGCCATTTAGTTGATTATCAACTAAGCTCTATATCCAAAAGGATGCCCGTGGGGAAGTATGAGGCTAGCACGAATCATATGGATAATGCAATTTTAAACATATATTGGTATAGACGGACATCAAACAATGATTGTATGGTAAAAATAAGGAGATGGTCAAAGTATGATTTTGTGAATTACAACTTATTGCTATACAATGAGGTTATTGGGTTGTTTTATTTGTTTTTTCACAATGTGCAAAGAGCTGGAGAATAATAAGAACAAATTCCAAAGGGAATATGCACCCACTAAACAAGACACAGTCTCCACCTCGTGCGTGAACACTAACTTTGTTTAGATTCCAATTGTTATGGAAGTCTAGCTGTTCAGTTAGACGGAAGCAGGCCTCTGTGGATGTCAAGTTTAAGGAATAGTCTGAGACACAGCTTTCTTCTGAGGTTCTCAGAAGATGAAGACATGATTCAACTGACACTGTGGAGATCTTCAAGGACACGCAAGTCCCCTTGATACTAAAAAGTGGCGCCATGGCATCATGCACATTAGATGAGGTCCCCCTGAATGCCCTCCCTTCTCCCGTGTCCCCTCTCCCCACCTCTCTCTCCTCTTCTCTTCTATTTTATGGACTATAGTTATGTTTTGCCATTCATATGATTGTGCAGGTGGTTATACATTGATTTCATAGTAGTATGAAGTACATTGGATACTTTTTTTTTCCCCGTTCTTGGGATACTTAACTAAGAAGAATATGTTCCAGCTCAAGAAAAGAATATAATTGTGATGGACGTGTTACTTGGTCAATGGAAACATTTCACATTGTATATCACAGCAGTACCCTGAACCCCATAAATGCATCAGTGTACAAAGTTATGATTTAATAAAAAATAATTAATTATTTTAAAAAAATAAAAAAAGTGGTGCCGGGGTTGGTAAGCAAGCCTTCAGAGAATAGCTCAGCCCACATTCTCAATGCATCTGTCAAATCTTGGGTTCATGCATTTTGGAGTCTGGGAGTTGAGTTTAATACCTCAGTGCACGGCCTGACAATGGGTGACATTACATGCTCTCGCTGAAAGAAGGATTATACTACATGGTCTTGTCACTGCCAACCAAGTTACTTATGTAGCAAATTATGTAAATATTTGGAATCCTTTCAACATATTTGCTAGTTAACTCTCCTCACTTCAAAGTTTTTCCTCTGGAATTTAGATGCTACCCAACAGATTAAAAAAAAATAATAAGAAAGATGGAAATTCTGAACTGGGAAAGAGTTTATGAAATTTACAGAAATTATATGTTCTGCTATCATGTTGGCTAAGCATTTTAAATAGATATTAAGTGATGAATTTATGGAACAATAAACTTCCTTTATATTTTGGACACCCCACTATGGGTACTATAATCCCCATACCAATGATAGCAAAGCTAAAAAAAAACCACTAGGGTAAAATTGTAGACCTACTCACCTGTAAGTTTATCTGAGATATTAATCATGAGAAATTATAAGGAATGCACAAAAATTATTTAAGTCAATGAACCACCCATATAGGCCCTTAGCAAGTGGCAGGTGTTGGGATAGTGTCAGAGCAGAGATTGTGTCAAACACAGTGTCTCACAGAGGGGTTTTCAGTAGATAGTTATGGAGCGAATTGAGCAAATTTGTCAATACTTGCATTAACAGCCAATACCATATAAGAGACTCTTATAATATATATTTACTTTATAAGAAACATAACTTGGCCTGCAGTATATTTAACCACATGCGAATTATGTTATCAAGTTTCTCTGTTTCTGCCACAAAGGTAATGCAGAGACGATTTAATAACTCTATCAAGTCCTTTCAGCTCCTTGGAGAAATGGTGCCACAGAAATACAAAAGGTTATTTGCACGTGTATCACAGAAGCACCACGGGGACTCGTGAACTGGTACTGCGGTTGACCTTTTATCACGGTAGAATGGTGTTGGGAATTGACTATTCTGGATGCATGCAGAGCTCTGGTACAATCTAGGAGAGAAGGCAAAAAAAGTTCAAGTTCAAGGCCAGGAAGGTGTTTCCCCAAGTAATGGAGAGGTTTTAAATGCTCTGCTGCACATGCCCTGAGAGTAATGAGCACCTTTGATCAGACTCTGAGTCATATATCCAAATAAGAAGATTCTAATAATCGCTTTCTTTTATGTGAGGGCCAGATTTAACACTTCAAAGCCCTATCTAGGTCGATGGGTAAATTCACTGACTGAAGATTCCTGAGTGAGGGCTTTATGAGGGTTATTGTCAGAGTTCCAGCTAATCAAATCACCGTTTAGACCACTGTGTCATGGTAACAGATATATTTTAAATTTCTTTTAATACATTAGCAATTTATTGGTAGTCGGCTTTTCAAATTTTTCAGTACTTTAGCATGCTACAAAAAGTGACACCGATCTCCTATGAAACTCTTTTACCACCAGCCATGGCTAGTTTATGGTAATTAATTCCTTTTAGAATTATTTGGAAGGTTGTGGGGAAAAACACACAACACGCATATATAGTCCTTCCCCCCCTCTTTCTGCTTAAGGCTTTGAATTACAAAATTCATATCGTCAAGTCTGCCGGAAATTTCCTGAACAGGAAGAGTAATAGCTTCCCTGTGTTTCGTTTCATTATCATTCAGCCACCTACACACAGATAGGACGGGACAAATTTCAAAGGTAGCTTGAGAATACTATAGCTTGTGATAAAACGATTCCTAATGACAAGCTATTGGGATATTATTCTATTAATTACACTTAGGGAGAATTAACCTCATAACTTCTAAGATCTCAGACCAATACTTGGTTCGATCATGAAGCAACTACGTTAATCGTAAAAGATTTTTTTCAATGCTAAGAATGTGAATTTTTATCATGGCGGTCTTTTAAACTTTGAAGGCTTGAGAACAATTAATAGCCATCAACATCTATACTGATGGATCTTACTCATAGGTAACTGTAACAAATACGTTATTGCCATCAGATGACGTCAACTTAGTCTGAAAGACACATAGTTTTAATTTATGTTTTTTTTCCTTTTTTTTTTGTTGTTCATTCTATTTTTTTAATTAAATCATAGCTGTGTACATTAATGCAATCATGGGATACAATGTGCTGGTTTTATGTACGGTTTGAAATGTTTTCATCAAACTGGTTAACACAGCCTTCACAGCATTTTCTTAGTTACTGTATTAAGACATTTTTTTTTTTTGAGACAGAGACTCAAGCTATCCCCCTGGGTAGAGGGCAGTGGCATCACAACTCACAGCAACCTCCAACCCCTGGGCTCAAGCGAGTCTCCTGCCTCAGCCTCCCAAGTAGCTGGGACCACAGGCACCCACCACAATGCCCGGCCATCTAAAAATAGACCTGCTATTCGATCCTACAATTCCATTATTAGGTATATACCCAGAAGATAAAAAACCACATTACAATAAAGATGTTTGTATCAGAATGTTTATTGCAGCCCAATTCATAATTGCCAGATCATGGAAGAAGCCCAAGTGTCCATCAATCCACAAAT
>CAUYQV010086099.1:0-48689 GCA_963574575.1 Galagoides demidoff
TCTTAATGATTAAGAAAAAAATTAGTCTTGCAGAGTGGTATGGAAGGCTTGAAATTCCAAAATAGATATTACATTTGGAGATCAAACTTTTTAAGTTAAGCCATTATTTTCAATCTGACCAAGCCTGAAAATTTTGTCAAAACACACACATAGCTCACTTAAAAAAGATGCTAAAACTATAAATTGGAATCATAGAATGTCAGTGCTGGCAGCAACCTTGGTGATCATCTTCATCTTGCATAATCAGGTTATAAAGTGGACAGGAAAACTGAGGCCCAGTTTCCCAAGTGCCTGGCCTGAGATCCAGGTGATGGCCTAAGAAGATGAGGATTCTTGGGGCTTTCAGTTTGCGGTTATTTCCACCAGGGGGGATGGATTTTAACATATGACCAATGCAAAAAGTTTATGAAATATTGATGGAGGAGGAAGTTGTATGGGGAAAGACCACACAGCCAGATGGGTAAGAACTGGGAGAAGGGTGAAGGGGAGGGTGAGTCTTATCCAGGAGTTGTTGGAGGCTTTCCCTGAAGCCAAGACAGAGAAAGGGTTCCTAGGGACAGCCTTGCATTTATACCCAACCTGCTAACAAAAAGAAGTCCATTTCCTGCGGCTGATAAATCCTTCAGACTAGATTTAGAGGGATCATTCCCCCTCCCTTTCCTCATTCATACACCTTAATTTGTCAAAAATTCTTCCTCTCCTTTCCTGAGTGTCCACAAAAAATCTAACTTTTAGCTTTGAATTCCTCTGGCTTGTCTAGCTCAGACTTTTAATCCTACTCAACTCAACGTAAAGAGTAAGCTCTGAGTTAGACGTTTGTAGCTTGTCATCTATAAACAGCTATAAGGCTGTGCATCAGACGAGGTGACATTTAAAGAGAGGGGAAAATTCCTTTTGGAAAGTGACCAGCTGACACTGAATGTATTAGTCCTCCCGGTAGGTGACAGGGGAGCTCCTGGAATTTGGATCTGACTGAGCTGTATCCTTTTGCAGCCCAGCTCACCCCAGGCTGAATGGATACTAGAGACCCCAGGGTAATTACAGCTGGTCACTGGGTGCCGAGGGGCTTGCTGAGAGGTGCTGCGTAGACTAGGGAGGTTCAGCCAGGGTCTAGAGGGGTTCGGGTAGACAGGTGAAGTTTCCTGAAAACAAAGTAGAGCTGAGGAAGGTGATAGTCACATAGAATCTGAGCTTTGCACTCGTGGGAAACATTTTAAGATTTCAGACTCGGCTCCCGACACCTCTCCTGCTGATTTCATTATTGGCGATATCTCTTCCCATCGATCTTAGTCAAGGACCACAATCTGCTAGGAACACTCAAACCAATTTTTCCTTTTAGTGATTTTTCACAATTCCCTCCCCCTTTAAGAGCTGTGGATGGGAATAAAGAAAAACACTTCCTGGCCAAGCGTTTGTTTGTCATAGTATTTTGAGTTAAAAGTCTGTTTTCTGAAAACTCCAGGCTGTTCTACAGAGGAAGCAATATGCAACCCGAGGACACAGAGATGCTGCTGATGCATCTGTCGGCTGGAGATTCGGACAGACGAAGAAAATCAAAATTAAACAAACAAACAAACAAAAACAGCTAATGGCCTTCACTACTCACAATGACATAAATCAGTGCAAAACCTGAAGCTTCAGAAGCAACTACGATGCTCCTAGATATCTACCAAAAGATACTTTCAAATGTTCCTGTTAAGCCTTTTTTTCAAATTTCTGTTGAAGCTGTGGTATGTGGTATATATTTATTTTCCTCACGCAAGGTGTACTGGGTCTAGCAGAAGTGAATATTTTCACTTTTGAGCACTCTTGAGACCACTCTCAATCCAGTGTGTGCCCGGGTGTTGGCTGGTGTACAAATCAGAACCGTAGCATGGCCGGGAACCCCTGACAGTGTCAGAGGAAGTGCTGCATTGGGAGTGAACTCTGAAATGTCTGCATCCCCTGTTTCAATTATGGTTTTCCTGCATGTGGCAGGAAATAATAATCCATTTCACCCCTCAGAGTAAGTAGCCCCATCTATCAGAGATAGATGGATGGGGGATAAATCCAGAATAATCTAAGACAATTGCAGTGCCCTTTTCCTGGCTGAGATTGGGCATGGGGTAGTCATGTGACCCAGTTCTGACCAATGAGATATGAGAGAAAAATGTGCTAAATAGTCCCGGCAAAAGGTCCTTTGCTGCTCAAAAGGAAGTAGGCAGGACATTACAGAATCCTGATGGAGGCCCTGGAATCCCAGTCTTACAAAGTCAGGGGATCCAGCCTAAGAACCCAGCTAATTAGCCGAGGATGATGAAAAATAGAAACTTTACTCTGAGCCGCTATCAACCTCTCCCAGAGCCTCTACACCTGAGGACATTTGAGATGTAGGTACTAAGTTTTCCTTATCATTTAGCTATTGGAATTGGCTTTTCTGCTGTTTCAATTTGGAAGAATATTTACTAGCATTTCCACTCTCTTCCATCATAAAGCTCTTGGTTGACTGCCAGAAACCCGTCTTAATCCCCCAAATGCTAAGCTCTAACAACCACCCCGTACTGCGGCAATGCAGAGGAAGAACATCTACCTTGTCTGTTAGCAAAATATATATCCCATCCTTCACTGGGCAATGTAGCCCAGATCTCTCTGCCCTCTCACGGGAAAGCCTGTGCCAAACAGCAAGTACAGTTTGCTGCACTGGGATGAAGTCAGCATGGTGGCTAGAAATGAGTTCTCTGCAGAGAAAACCAGGTGGTTCAAATCCCAGTTCTGTTAGGCTACATAATCACCCCACAGAGATGCCCACATCCCAATACCCCAAACTGGCGACTGTGTTTCCTTATATGGCAAAGTGAACTTTGCCAGCGTGATTAAGCTTAGGATCAGTAGTAGACGGTGGGATGATTCCGCATTGTCTGAGTGGCCACAAAATCATCAAAGGGCTCTAAGGTAGAAGAGTCAGAGGAGAAAGGATGACAGAAAAAGAGTTCAGAGTGATGTGGGTTACAGAGGAAGGGGCTGCAAGCCAATGCTGTGGGCAGTCAGTAGCGGGGAGACTGCCCCCAGCTGGACTCTGCAGAAGGCACACAACACTGCCAGTGCCTTGTCTTTAAACCTCTGACCAGCAGAACAGGAAGAGAATAAACATATGGTGTTTTAAGCAACTGATTTTTTGGTAATTCATGCAGTAAGAGAAAGCAAATGCACCAGAAGCAACGCTCACCGCCTAAACCTTGAGGCAGTTGCCTGATACACCTGAGCTTCAGATTCCTCTCTGTCCAGCGGGGATAGTGACAATAACTTGCAGGCTTGTTGTGATGATCTAGTGTTAATGAAAGAACCTAAGAGTAGTTTCTGGTGCATAGTAAGTACTCAATTTAACCAATATTAATAATATTCCTTCCCCAAAGTCACTTTTCATTTTGCTGAAAAATGCCATGGAGAGGAAAGGAAATCACTTACAGTTGACCAGGCTTAGTAAGTGCCCAGTAATTATTTCTTTTCTCCCCAGTATCTTTCTGCTTTCTTAACACAGAGTCCTTGTCTCCTGTCTACCATTTACAGACTGGCCATCCACAAGTCACTCATAGCAATTGCCCAAGTTTTTGGTCCCTGCCTGTTCCTTTTGAAATACAGTGTAAACCAAGCTCTCTGTGTGAAGTCCTGACATTGAGATTCAGGACATTACCTGGCATGTGCCCCTAGAGCACAGGGAAAAGTAATCAGGAAGTTTTTAGGAAATATCAAATAAGTCTTCACAGAGGTGGGGCTTCAAGTCAACACAAAAAACATGAAGGACGGGAAGACCTTTTACCTGTGATCAAGAGTGGGACAGGGCTCTAGAGGCAACTCTGCCCAGACGCCCACCCAAAGATCACTCTGAATTTGGGAAAGACAAATTAGGACTTGGTATTCTCAACATACCACACGACCGTTTTTAATTGTTTTAATATGGAATATGGATGTTTTAAAAATGCATGGTTTGTTAATAAAGCCAAGTGAGGTCAAAGTAAACTGCAGGACCTAGGGAGGAAAATGAACATACATCTTCTGGGGACCACCTGATTTTTACGTTTTGAGGCTGTTGGTGCAGGGAACACCTGGATGAAGGTGTATTTGGGTCTAGGCAGGCTTGTGTCACGGAAGCATGAAAGGGCCCTGCATGTCAGCACCATATCCAAGAGAAGGGGCTAGGCTAAGTAAGGGTGCTCTGCTCCAGGGGTGGCAGCCACAGAGACAAGACTTGCATCTCTTCTGTGAAAGCTGCACATTGTTCCAAGGTCGAGAACTTCCACTTGGAGCAAAAATCAACTCAAAGTTTGGAAAATCAGCTCAAAGTTTCCTTGTGCCTTTCCTCAAGCGATCGGCACCAAGTTCAGGGTGAGCAGTTCAGAACATGCAAATGAATTCAAATTCACCCTCTTCATTTTGACGGATGGGTCCTCCTTGCCTGGCTGGCGTGGCCGCCCTCCTGAGTGAAGAGGAAGCCCGTGTCATCCTAGGGCGGGCTAATCATCTGCAAAATGTCTTCTGATTCTGCTAATTGACTTTTCACTGGGTCCTGGGATATCAGCTCAGCGAATCGTGCCACATCCCCCCTGACACTTCCCTGCCCTCTGAGGGATGAGTCCATTAGTGATGCGCCAGCGCCCGGAAGCTTCCGCAGCGCTGGAATTGAGCAGTCTGCGCTTTTGGCCTTGCCAGGTGCTGAAGAGGGAGTATTGATCTTCCTCCAGGAATAGAAGAAGAGGGGCGAAGGGCTCTGGGTTGCAGCGAGAACCTTGGAATATCAATCCGCTCTTCCAGCCAAGCAGGGGACGCAGGCCGAGACTGCATCGGAAGCCGGAGGAATATTTGCATCTTAACGATTAACTCCGTCATCTGTCTTCTTTGTCAACCACTCCCCAGGCTTCCTAAAGCCCGATTCTCTAGCAAACCTTGTTATCTGACTTCACACACATGTACACGAGAAATATTCTACATTCTCGTTTCCCTAGGCAGCCCTGGGCACAGCGGCTCTCAGCTGGAACTCTGGCTGCTCCTGCTCAGCGCGGGAGACAATGTCTGGGAACATTTCAGCTGGTGCTAAGTTTCTAATAGAATCTAAACACAGTGGGTTCTTCCCTGTGAGATCTGCGCGGAAGGTGGTAAGGGGGGTTGATGCTCTTATTTGACTTCTGAATTTAGTTAGCTTGGAGAATTTAGTTTACTCACCAAGGGAAAGCTAGGAGGCCTTGGGAACAGTACAGGCAAGTGGGGTGGGGGGAGAGGAGAAAGGATGGGGGAACAGAGGGGAGGGAGGGAAGGAGATTAGGATGCTTTGATCAGGACCTCTCAGGGTGCAATGGATCAGACACCTAGCAAAGTTCGGCCCCTTATACAGAAGCCCATTGTGGTAACCTATCACTGGTAGAGTGATGTCCCAGTTCTGGGGAAAGTCTTTTAAACTAATGGTGAAATCCTGCCAAATACTTTGCAACTGAGGGCCACTTCTCAGGGAAAAGGAGGATCTCCTGCACCAAGAGACCAGAAGCCACATGCCTTCCTTGGACTTCCTCAGCCCCAGCTGTCTGGCTTTAAGGGAAGCATCCTTCCCACCATCTCATCCCACCCTCCTCAGAGCACCCTGCAGGCAGGAAGGCAGGACTCTCTAAGCTAAAGTACAGTGAGACATTACAAAATATGAAATTTCTTTGCATATGTAATCCATTTCCATTTCAGGGAGCTGTTTCTGCACCAAAGCACTCAAGAAGATTTTCCACACCTGATGGGGCAAATTGCTGCTCTACCACCACCTGTACCCTGACTATTCTTACAAATTTTCTGTTCTCTATCACAGAATTTGAGGAAATGATGAAAATTGAAGTTATGTGTCCGACTCTGACTCCTCCCTCAGGGCCTAATAATGAAATGTGAAATTTCAACCTTAAATTTACAATTACTTGTCGGTTTCCATAGCTGCCTGGTAGGTAGAGTGTCTCCTTTAGAGGTGAAGCTGTGTGTGCAAGGGTGTGTGGACAGTGTGTGTGTGTGTGTGCAACCTCAGAAAATACACTTCCTCCCAGACAAAGCAGGTAATCAGCTGACCTCGAAATAAGAAATCAATGCTAGATTATCTGGGTGGGGCCAATCATAAAGAACCTGAACTGTGGAAGAAGGAGGCACAGGTCAGAGTCACAGAGAGATTCTACATCACTACTTTTTTTTTCAAACGGACTTTCCTTCCAGCTTCCCAGCCATGCCAAGCTTTGCTCAGCAGCATTGTGCCCGAGAACTAAACCCTACAGCAAGGGACTGACTGTTTCCTTATTTCTCTTAAGGCTGGTGTGCAGCTCTCCCTTTTGTGATGCAGAGAGAGGATTTAATCATAACATAAATGGAGGCTGTCAGGATTTAGTGCCTGTGTCTCTAGCCACCAAGTTGAGAATGCTGCTCTGTGGGGCACAGCAGGCAGGGGAAGGATGGCTTTGTCCCTGTTTGATGGACAAAGGAACTGAGTCACCCAGAGTTCTGTTGACTATTCTAAAGCCGCACAAAGCAACCACGGAACCAGGAAGAAACTTCTCACCCAACCCAGAGGCTTTCCCACTAACCCCTGCCACATCTCTCTGCTGTGATTTCTCTATGGACAATCAGACTTCTCACCCAGTGTCCAAGGGCCTGCCCTGTCCCTGGAAGTGAGCAGATAGCTATTGGTGGCTATGGCCAACCACCAATAGCATTCTGCTCCCCCAAATATCATCATCCTCTTAGCAGAGTCTCTACTCTGTATTCCTAAATGCACAAGCTGTCCCAAATGCAACTTAAACATTAACTGCTTGCATTTCTGCTACTTGAGGAAAAAAATTCTTGCTGCACTGAAATCAAAGCTGTTATGGGCAACCGGGGATTCTGACTTTCCAATCCCTAGCATGACTCCTTAAGCATAAATCAGTAACTACGAAGTGTCTAGTACCTTAAGGTTGAATGACGAAGTCTTAAGGATAACATCCCATGGATTTTGAAATACTTGAGGAAGCCATGTTTTCAGCGAGTTTCCTGACACAGCTGGCTGAATTTGCAAGGCTAAATACACGTCTGCACCGGGATCTCCTTGAAGAAGCTTAGCACATTGAGGCCGCAATGTCAGGATGGATCGCCAGCGCTCCAGAAAGGAAGGAGACATATGTGACAATACTTATTAAACACTGTCATTCAGGACAAACTGTTGATGCAAAAGGCATTGCACTGTTTTAAAAAATAATGACTGCTTAATGAGTACTAATGGGTGTGAAGTGTCCTTTGGGAGTG
Organism: Galagoides demidoff; assembly: GCA_963574575.1. Taxonomy (NCBI): domain Eukaryota; kingdom Metazoa; phylum Chordata; class Mammalia; order Primates; family Galagidae; genus Galagoides; species Galagoides demidoff. Next base: position 7,273 of record CAUYQV010086099.1, read on the forward strand.
TAGGGTAAGGGAGAAAGGCTTCCTTTTTTATCTTCCCAGGTCCTTTGATGGGCTACAAATTCAATTAGCATGAGGCAGATTCAGAGAAGAAAAATAATTTTCATTAAGTACATATGCATGTGAGCCCTGCAAAAATATGAGGCTCATAGAAGGGTCAGGTGATAGAAACTTCTATTCCATCTTGGACAACAGCAAAGGATGGAAGCCACTGATGGTGGGGAGGGAAGGGAATGTGGTGAATAAAGCTTGTCTTATTTTGCAGATAAAAAGTTGTACAGTTACTAAAAGTTATCTCAGAGCAGCTTCTTCCTGGAGATACTTTTACTAATGTAGGTTTCTTTTATAGATGTAAGTTTTTTATTTTTTTACCAAAGGGCAGCTTTTCAGAGCTATTCCTCTGTCTGCAGTTTCTCAAAATATTCAGCTTAAAATATGCAAAAGGAATATATTTTGGGGTTGGCATATTCTGGTCTCGTAGAGTCATATTTGGGGGTGGTGGGTCCAGAGCCCCAGGGAGGGTGATGGGAAAGTTCTGAGACTAGATGGTGGTGATGCCGAACAACATTCTGAGTTTCCCCCAATGACATGGAGTGGTTCACTTTGAAATGGTTAGGATACTACACTGTATGTTATATGTATTTGGCCACAACTGAAATAAACAAATGAGTGCATTAAAAAAGTGCTAAGAAGAACTGCAACCTCCTTTGAAGGAAATAGGTCTTCACTCATCCTCTCATCCATGCATACTGATCACCTACTATGTGCCAGGCACTGGTCTAGAGATGAAGTTTATGGGCATGAACAGGACAGACTAGTCTCTATTGTGAAATCTCATAAATCCCAGGGGAAGGGAGAGAAGCTTTAAACAATTAGAATAAAATGGTGATTTCAGAGAGTGCGAAGTGTTGGGGAGGCAAAGAAAGCAGGAGAATGAGGGTGAGGCGGGGCAGAGACTGGTAGGGTGTGGTGGCAGGTAGGACCCCAGGCGAGGGATAATTCAGCTGAAGACTAAGGATGCCTCCATGCCCCCACCCCCATCCCACTGGGTCAGCCTTGGACAGCTGCATGGGAGGGACACTCAAGCAGAGGGAGCCCCGGCTAGGAGGCCCTGAAAGGAATAGATTTCTGTTTCAGGAAGGGGAGTTTCTGTTCCCAGTGCTGCTGGAAAAGGACGGAGAAGTAGATGACCAGGACTCTGTCAAAGGATGTTATGTCTCTCCAAGGAAAACTGGGACTGTCAGCCCACTTCCTTCCCAGCACAACCTCAGCACCCAGACCCTGTCTCCTCCATATACCCAGTTCCTGACGATGCTCCAGTTGCATCCTCCAGCCTCACAGCCTGTCTGTCCTGGCCGCCCAGGGTCCAGCTTCTCACATGGCTGCATGCAGGAATCACCCGGGGACGTCATAAAAGTCTGTTTGTTCTAGGCCCCTGGACCACTTGACCCAGGATCTCAGGAGGGAAGGAGGGGCTCCTGGGCTCTGGGACTTGAGGCCCCTGCGTGTTTAGGGCACTCCTGTGCTTGTCTCTACCTGCTGATTCATTCTCATGCCATAGTCAGCTACGATGTGCTCCCTGAAGTGCAAGATGCGCATTACATATCTCTCTTCGGATAAGGCATTTGAACCCCAAACCGTGAGTTTCAAGTAAGGAATTTGAGGCCCAGTGACACCCAGTGAGGAGGAAGGGGGAAATTCAGATGACCCTGAGATACCAATGATTCATCTGCAGCTGCTATTTTATACGGAGGCCACGCTACTTTCCCTGGGTCCCTTAGGTAGATGTGTGAGGGAGACGTGGTTGGGCTTCAGGCAGAGCCATTCCCTGGTTTGCACACCTTGAGTTGGGGAGGAGGAGCCAGCAGATCCTCTCGTGTGGCTGGGGCCACCTCTGCCTCCATCCTGCATCCTCTGTGCTCCAGGGGGATCTTTCTGGAATATTCCCTATGAATAGAATGTCTGCCTTACCTTCCTTGGCTCTGTGTGAATTCATTTCATCCCCATGGCAGCAATCTGCATTAGATCCTCATTTCGCATTTGGGGAGACAGAGGCACACAGAAGCCCAGTAACCTGTGAAGGTCACACAGATGACCAGCAGTGGATGCAGGCAGTGTGGCTGCAGGGCCTGCCGTCTGAACTGCTCCTGGATCCTGCTTCACTCTGGCTGTTCTCTAACTCTTTAGGATGTAAACACAATGCTGGAGAAAGGGGCAGTGCCTCTGTCCCTCTGAGTAGCGGCAACACAGCACCATAAACTGGGCGTATAAACCATAGAAAGTTATTGATTACAGTTCCAGAGGATTGAGGCACCTGCAGGTTGAGTGAGTGTCTGCTTCCTGGTTCAGAGCGGCTATCTGTTCTCATGTCACAGAAGAGGTGAGGCAGCTCGTTGGGGTCGTTTTCTAAGACCACTAATCCCATTCATGAGGGCTTCCACCTCTGAATCACTTCCAAAGATTCCCATTACACTGGGAATAAGGTTTCAACATATGAAATTTAGGGGGACACAAGCGTTCAGTCTACAGCGGGTGGGCAGCTTGGATCTCCAAGATTTAGGGACCTCCCAAGAGAAACAGTGGGCTTAACAAAAGTTGCATTTCTCACTCACCAAAACATGAGACTGAGATGTTTTCCTGTTCCAAATGCAAATCACTGGGTAACTTCGGGGGAAGAGCAGCTGCCACTGAGGACTCCGCCTCTGCGTGAGTCCCTCGGCTGGAACCCGCTCCCTGGGCCCCATGGCCTCCTTCCCGTCCTCTCTCTCCCTTCCCCTCCATCTGATGGTCACCATTGGTTTAGCACCACTGGGGGCTGTCCCAGTCTAAGAGGAAGAATCCTCCCCACAAGCCTTTGAGGTCAGAATTCGCATCACCCCCATTTTATAGAATGGAAAACTGAGAAGCAGCAACGTAAAGGAAATTGCCTGAAAGTCCATGCTGAGTCAGTGGCCAAGACGGCACCCAAGCCCCATGTGGTCTTGGCCAAGTCTTAAGCCATTGCTTCTTCTCCATTTCCTATTTTTCCTCTTTTCGTTTTCCCCTTGACTCTGGATGAATATTTATATTCTTATTTTTTAATAAAGGAAGATGAAAATTGGTCAGGGAAAGAAAAAAACAACTAGAAGGAGGAGGGAGTTAAAAATCACTTCTCCTTGTTAGCTGATTACAGATTCTTTCGGGCGCCCCACAGCTGTGGTTCTGTACACAGGCCGCTCCAAATTGCACCAAGGCAAGAGAAGTTTCACAATAATCATGCAGAATCTATTTATTCCTAGCTGCTAATGTAGATGTGGTCCGCCCACTTCATATCTGCATAATTAGTGGTACAGCAGAGGACAGAAGTCACTCTCAGAAGAAGTAGCTGCCGTGAAACACAAGTGGTCCCACTTCCCAGAGATGCTGCGGTTCTCTCTTAGGGTTTCACGCACCCCCACCCCACTTCTTAGAAGCCCCTCTACTAGAAAGAAGGGGGATAGAGACTGTCATTAGAGGCGGATCCTGATTTCATGGCTGTAGTGGACACCTGTGGGCTTTGCCTGTTGGCCATTTTCCTTTAAGAACCTGCCCCTCCACTATGGGCTTGGAGGCCCACCCAGTTCATGGTTCCATGGATGGATGTGAGTCCAAGACCCACAGTCTCATCCTCAAAGATGGGCTCTGTAATCGCTGATGACCCAAACCAGGCGCATGAGCACTTTGTTGGAAATCCTAGTCTAACTTTTGGGAAAGCACGTCTCTTCCCACCTGGGATTGTCCAGTCTGCAGGTGTGGTTTCCATCTCACTTCAAGAGCCAAATTACATGTCCTCAGGGCTTAAGTGACATTAGGTTGGGCGTTAGTTCAGGGCCGTCTTTTCTCTCTGGTGGCACCTACAAAATGTCTTTCTATCTGCTCAGTAAAAGCCAAGCCCCGTCACTATTTTCTGCAGCTGTTCATCACAACCACTTCCCTCCCTTACTTGCCCTCCCCATTCTCCCTTGCAGTTAAATGTGGCCATGTGGCTGTGTCCTAATCTAAGTGACATAGGTGCTCTTCCATCCTGGTTCCCACAGTCTTCCAGCACCATCCTCTTCTCCCTCTTGTCTCATGGAGCATCTGGTTGGAGATGTGTCTGCATGTTCAGAGGGCTGTGCCTGCATCAGCCTGGGGCTCTGAATCACTACGTGGGCTGAGCCTCCTGCCCTCTGTCCCTACTCTTCCTGTTCTCCACCTGACTTTATAAGAGTAAAAATAAACTTTGGTTTGTTAAGCTGCGAATATTTGGGGGTTTATCTGTTGTGGCTATATTCACCTTAATGAAACACCATTGAGAGGTCTTCCTCTCCCAATCCCACACATGGGGAAAATTGACACAGTCCCTGGTCGTCAGCATGATCCTCTGCTCCATCAGCCATTTCTCTAACTTTAATGAAACACCATTGAGAGATCTTCCTCCCACTATCCCACGCATGGGGAAAATTGACATAGTCCCTGGTCGTCAGCATGATCCTCTTGCTCCATCAGCCATTTCTCTAACTCTGTTTTTTGTGAACCTGTCTTCCCGAGATGTTGCCTTTTGAAACTCTCACACTAAAAATTGGCTCCTTCTGTGCCAAGCTCTGCTCTGATGCAATCACACACAGGCCTGACTGGCCAGAGAAGGGGAAAGAGAGAGCAAAGGAAGGGCAAGGAGACCCTGAAGCCCCAGGGTGTTAAGGTATCAATTCACAGGGTAAGGATAGCAAGCTCGGGGGATGGGGTAAGGCAGCACAGGGGGAAATGACAAGGCAAGAGAGCTGGGGGGTCTGGGTCTCCCAGCACATGGGCAGTTTGCCAGGTGAGGCTGAGTGGCGCCTAGTGCTGTGAGTCCCCAAAACAGAGAGGGCTGGAGAAATCCAGGAGGGCTTCCTGGAAGTGGGAGTTGAGCTTGCTTTTAAACCGTGAGTACGACAGACCAGGCAGAGGAGAAGACAGGGCACATCAAGTAATAAGTACAAGTGAGCATGTGAAGCTGGGAAAGTGCACAAATTCAAATATCTCCCTCTCAGTCGGGCATGGTAGCTCACACCTGTAATCAAGCACCTTGGGAGGCCACGGCAGGTGGATCAGGAGTTCAAGACCAGCCTAAGCGAGAGCAAGATCCTTCTCTACTAAAATTAAGGAAAAAAAAGAAAACCTAGCTGGGTGTTATTGTGGTGGGCATCTATAGTCCCAGCTACTCAGGAGGCTGAGGCAGGAGGATCACTTGAGCCTAAGAATTTGAGGTTGCTGTGAGTTATCACACCATGAAACTCTATCCAGGGTGACAGAGTGAGACTCTATCAAAAAACAAACAAACAAACATCTCCCTCACTTCCTTCCCTTAAAGCAAGGTCCCGCCTGAGCTTAAACTGCAGGGGGAGGGATGTGATGCTCCAAGGACAATTTTCAGGCAATGAGGACTTTTGACATCACAGAGGATGATGATGAAAATACATTCTCTCTTGGCTGAGAGAGAAGCAAAAGGAATATTTTCTGTCCACTTTCATTCAGCCTATCAGTCACACCAGGGTAGGATCTGAGTCTTCTGCAGACCTGTGACTCCTGGACCTTGGACAGCAGCCAGAGTCTGGCACATGGTGGCATGGTGGGGCTGAAGGAGGGAAGTGGATGGACTAGATCAAGCTTCACCCAATCTTTTTTTTTCTTTTTTAAGAAACATATTCTCACTTTGTCACCCTCAGTAGAGTGCCATAGCATCACAGCTCACAGCAACCTCCAACTCCTGGGCGTAAGTGATTCTCTTGCCTCAGCCTGCCAAGTAGCTGGGACTATAGGCACCCGTCACAGCACTCCGCTATTTTTTTGTTGCAGTTTGGCTGGGGCTGGATTTGAACCCACCACCCTTGGTATATGGGGCCAGTGCCCTACCTACTGAGCCACAGGTGCTGCCCTTCCCCTAATCTTTTGACCACAGCCCTCAGGTCACCTACTTTACATGGTCACCAATGCACACACACAAATGCCCACACATACACTTAACATGTACACAAATGCACACACAAGCAGGCATGCACACCCCTGCATGCACACATTCATACTCAGGCACACAAATGTACAAACACACACACATACTTCATGGCTTCTGGAGGTCACCCACACCCTGGGCTCATGGCTACATTCCTCTGACCTCTGCTTCCATCTCACATTTTCTGACTCTCTTGTCTTTACTTCCCTTTATAAAGACCAAGTGGCCACATTGGTACTGCATAAATAATCTCCCCTTCCCAAGATTCTTAATTTATTCACTTCTACAAAGACTTATTTGCTCTGTAAGGTGACACATTCCAGGTTCTGGGGAGTAGAACATGGGCATCTTTCAGGCCATTATTCAGTCTAACACAGCTGAGCATTTCAGAAGCAGATCCCGAGGTGCAGAGTCAAGTGCCAGAGGTAAATTCTCATTCTGCGTCTGAAGCATTCACCCTGACCCTACATCTGCAGGGCCCGAGGCACCAGCCCCTCCTTTATCTTGCTCCTGGCTGCTTCCCTCACATCACCTCTGTCCAGGCACTGACCCTCCAAACTGTCTCAACTCCAGGCAAAGAGACTGGGCTTTTAGGAACATCTATCATTGGCTCAAGAACCGCCACGCCCCACACCCCCCAGAAGAGATGTCAATTCCCAGGCATTTCTAGCTCTCTGCAGTCAGGCAGTGTGGCTCTAGCTGGTCCCCAGAGGAGACTAGTAGTGTGAGCTGTTAGAAGGAAAGGCACCCTGGGGAGCCATTTGTACCCCCAGCATCTCCTCATAGGATTAGAATGCAGGCAGGGACAGGTGCTCAGAAAGGGTGGAAAGGCTGCTCCCTGGATTTGCAGGGAGCATGGCCTGAAAATACTGCACTTACCACAGGCTATGCACTCGGTATTCCCTATTTTATCTGGTTCTACTTCATTTTTAAAATGCTGGTGGCAGCATATTCAATCAGCATTATGACCCCTGCTAGTTGATCACTGTTTGTAAAAGGCTAGAACAGATCACAGGTCAACAGAGGGCCTGGCCACCCCACAGTCCTAGACAGACAGGACTTGATCTTGGAATCACAATCACACCAAAGTCACACTGCATTCCTCCATTGTTACAAGACAGGAGACACGGACAATACATAATAGAATGGGCTTGGCCGTGTGCTAATAAAACTTTATTTACAAAAACAGATAAAGGGCCAAAGAAGTAGATACTTTCTTTCCTCAATCACAAAAGGTGAAGCAGTAATCCTTGTCTCCTTTTTTCTGTTCAACTGTCAAAAGGATAGATTTATTTTCTAATCAGTTTGCATCCTGGAGCCCTTAGGTAGAGAGAGTGACAGCTGCATGTTTGACAATCGATGCCTGTTGCCTTGGTGGCTTGGCCTGGTTGGAGTTATTACCCTATTTGGGCTTTTTAATTTCTTGAACAGGATTCTTTGGGTTGGGTTTTTCTGTCATTATCACAACTAGTCAGGAAATAATCGGAAATTTTGAAAGCAAACAAGGAAATTTAAATTTTTCGATTGGTAAAGTAACAATCTGGCAAATTATGAATCACTTCAAACAACACAAGCATCACCATGAGGCCATGTGAAATCCTGACACTCCAGGGAAGTGGCAGTGACTCCCCTCCCTGAATAGGTGGCCCCTGAGCTGCCCCTCTAAGGAGATGCTACTGGGACCCCACTACAGAATCCCCAGGGAAAGACAGCACTTTGGGAAAGGCAACTTGGTTTGCAGGTTGACAGGTGGCATTACATTATAAAATAGCATTTATATTCTCTATTGGAATAAAAAATAAATGACCATTCAATGTGAAGAATTTGAAAGAGTACAAAGGATAAAAGAAATGTATGCCTTTATCCAGGGTCTGTCCCTTACAGTATTTTAATATTATTTCTTGTCTGGCTTTTCCTTATGCTTATTTTTATTGGTGCAGTTACTGTCATCTCATATTATCTTCTTTATAAGTATTCAATTTGCACACATGAAAAGGATACATCAGGCCCCAAGTGACACCATAATCAATTCATAATGACTTAAATGACACTGTGTATAGTTTTGTGGGAAGGCAGAGCACCTGGGGTTTGTGGGGGACTTGGTGATGGTACCAAACTATTCCCTTTCTTTTCTGCAATGTGTTAAATGCATAAATTCCTTCCTTCATATTTTCTGAATCGCTCACTTTGTTGGTTTATTTAAATAAAATGTGAACAAAAAAATCAGATGTGCATTAGATACACATTTACCATACACAGATTTTACTACATCCTTTCTGCTAAGAGAAAGAAATAATTTATAGAATGGGAGTGACCCTGTCTTCTCTTTGCCTAGTCTAGGGTGAAGGTGGGTGTGACACTCCTGTCCCCTCAGATAGTCTGAACCCCTAAAGGCCTTTCATAAGGAAACACCCCATAACCCTTGGCATTCTATTCTGTATTTAGGGGGCAATGGAGAAGATTTCTCAAATCCTATATAGCAGGATTTGTCCAAATATGTTTGTAAAAACCCATATAGTATTGCTAGCTTTGTCACAACTACCACATTCCACCAGAGTTACAAGACAGCAGCCATGGACTTCATAAAAGAATGGGCTTGGGGGGGGCACCGGTGGCTCAAAGGAGTAGGGTGCTGGCCCCGTATACCAGAGGTGGTGGGTTCAAACCCGGCCCCAGCCAAAAACGGCAAAAGGGAGGGGGGGTTGGTTGTGTGCTAATAAAATTTTATTTACAAAAACAGGCAAAGGAACAGATGTGGCCCACAGACTACAGTTTGCCCACCCTTGCTATACACAAGTTGCTACTTTTGCCTTAGGGAAGCTGCTTAATCTTCAACCTCCTCCTCAGCCACACAGTAGGAGGCTGGGAAAGTATAGCCCCCCTTTTCCTTTGCCCATCAGTGACTCCCACCCATGGGGATGAGTTATCTGATGGGGTCAAGTATAGTTGCTAGGGCTTAGAGCAGCCCCACACCTGTCCACCCCTCGCCTCACCTCTTCTCTGGAGCCTGTAAGGAGGTGGCTAAGCTCCACATGGCTGTGGCTCATCTTAAAGCCAGAAAATGATTAAAACCCCCATGTGGCCACAGGACAGAGCAGGTCCTCCGGCTTTAGCAACAATAGAGCAGATGGACTTGCCCCCCTGTCTAGTTCCTCTATTACTTGTCAGTGGATTCCAGATGAGAGGCTGAGCTCAGAGTCTGCCCAGACCCTGCCTCACCTGGCCCTGTGCCCCAGGAGGTTGAACCAGTGGGACCCTGCCCTCTGAGTCCAGCTAGTTTGGGCCAATGGGCATCACCAATAAGGAGTGCATGAAGAGGCTGAGACCAGGCATCTGCTCCCACTGCTCCCTCTCTGCAACACCACTATGGCTATGCTGTATCCATCCACCCAAGGACATGGCTTCTAGCTTAGGACTCCATCTACCTCACCATCCTGTCCACATTCCAGGAGGTCTGGGAGGGGTGGGAAGGGTGGCAGATCACCCCTCTCACCAATCCCAAATCTACATTATTTCTTTGATTTCCTCAAATCCTGATTATTCCTTTGTAAACAGCCCCTTCATAAATCTCTCTCCTGATCACCCAGTTTGAGTCTACATGTCTTGCCAGCTGAAACATTGACTAATACAAAGTGAGAGGAGAGCAATGCCTCATCTCTCTACATGCCCCAATTCTGCCTTTAGATTCCCCCAAACAGATGTCCACTCAGAATGAGACCTTCTTTGAAAAAGGGTCTTTCCAGGTATAATTAAAGGAAAAGTGAAGATGAGATCACACTGGATTAGGGTGGGCTCCAAATCTAATGAGAGGGTCTTTGTGAAAGACAGAAAAGGACATACCCAGACGTAGGGGCAATGTCATGCTATGAGCCTGGAGCAATATGGCCACCAGCCAAGAGCAAGTGGGGCTACCAGAAGTTGTTAGAGGCAGGAAGCTTCCTCTGCTAGAGAATTTGGAGGGAGCATGGCCCTCCTGACACACTGATTTTGGACTTCTGGCCTCTAGAACTGTGAGAAAATAAATTTCTGTATTTTAAGTGACCAAATTTGTGGCGATCTGCAACAGCAGCCTGAGGACATTAATGGGGGTCCTAACTGACCAGTAATGTCCAGCACCTCTGAGCAGATGTTGCATTTTCCATGTAATAAACCAGAAGGTTTTGCTCAGTAGGCCATGGTGGTGCACTGGCGAGCATTGTTGCCTTCCAAAATGTCTTCCTCCCGTGGGTGATGATGATGAAGAGAATTCTACTTTTTCAGGGAAACTCAAGTGATGCACTCCTAAGAAAGGCTTATTTTATGACACTTGCCCTAGAGGGAAGAAGCATGTAGGAGAGAACCACCACGCAATGTCTGCATGGAGACCCCCATTGCTCCTAGCTTCTGTTTTCTCTGATTCAAAAGTGTCCTTTGGTTTGTTTTTCATTTATGACAAAATCTCAGGCAGCCCCACTTCCTTCCTGTGCCCAAGCCAATACGTCCTTGTCCAAGTACGACTGCATGACATTCATCAGCCAATTTTTACTTGCTGGGAAAAGCAGTGCTCCTAAGAATCCATGAGTTTTGTCCGCTATCATGCCAGGGATTTTCAGGGTTGCAAGCCTTTGCATATTAGGAGATTCATGAACATGGAAAGGATAACTTGCTAACAAGGTTTCTTGCTAACTTGCATATTAGTAGATTCATGAACACAGAAGGATAACTTGCTAACAAGGGAGAAATTTCCCTTGGAGTTTGACTTGTTTATTTAGGAAACATATCACTAAGTTGAAGCTGGAAAAACTCATAAAACCACGGATATTTTAAAAGCTTATTATGTGTTTTAAAGAAATTAAATTAGTGACCAACACTTATTTATTAGAATATTTTACATAAAACTCAGTCAATTCAGTCATACTGGGCCCCTATTCATATATGGCAAAAATTGGCCAGAGTTGAATGCAGGCTATGTCTTTAATGGAGATACCAGTTTTCCACATCTCTCCTTATTGTCTGAAACCTGCTCTATTTGACACATTCACATTGCCTGACTGGCCTCTCTAGATTTGAGTTTGTGGTTTCTGGTATAGAGCCTGCTTTGTTAACATCTTATTCAACAATTTTTTATTGAGCATGTAAGTTGGGGCTGTTGTAACCCAGCCCTCTTTCCCCTGCCCACTCCTGTTCCCCAGCCCTCACCTGTTCCCCCCACCCCTCACCTGTTCCCCCCACCCTCTCCAGCCCATTTCCCTCCTCCTCCCTCCCCCCAGAGTCGACTCCAGGAACAAGGCAAGTCCCTCCTCCCCCCATGGTGGCCGAGAACATGTTCCCAGGCCCCCTTCTTCCTCCTAGAGTTGCCAAGAACAAGCTTCAGGTACAAGGAAAAAAGTCCCAAGTTTCACAATATCCCCAAGTTCTCAGTAGATGAACAATGGTGGAAAACTCACTGAGACTTGATTAATTACTGTTGTATAACCATAACCATTGTGATATTAAATGTATCCATTGTCAACTGAAACTGTATTAATTATCGGTCCATTGCTGTATCTATGACTACCTGAGTTGTAACCCCCCTTAACCAGCCACCTTTTGTTTCTGTGATATGCTTGCTCAAAACCTATAAAAGGTAACTCACCCTCACACCTGGGCTGCTGACTGTCTCTCGGAGCAGCAGCCCCTGCAGCAGGTAAAATAAATTACCAATAATTAACCTAAGTAAGGGTCTGAGTCTATTTTTCCAGGTCCCCTAAGTTATTTCAGGGCAAATACCATTAGGCATACATTTGCAAACCAGACAGGCACGGTCCCTGCTTCAGGGGGCTTATATTCAAGTGGACAACAAAGGCCCTAATATTGTATGGTAAAGAAACACAGTTTAGCATTTGCAATGCTATATCAAACATTTAGGACTTGGCAAATAACATTTTTGCTGTGCATTAATTCTCACTTCTTGGTGGCAAGGTATACAGTTGCAGTCATTCTGGAAAAGTTACTCACCCAGTTTTGGTTATATTTGAGATTCTTATTGGTCTCGGGAATGTTAAGCTTTCTTCCTGAATTCCCAACATCTTGTGTGCCTTCTAGCCTCTTGGCAACGCCATAATTGATAGCTCAGGATTATCAATATTCTATACAAAACAAACACACACATAAATTTTGAACTTGTCAGTAATTAAAATCCTCATTTAATTAAAACTCCTAAACCACCCTTCAGGAACTGCAAACTTGAAACCTTCATTTTATGTTCAGAGGGTTTGCTAACAAATTTTCAAGAAAATCTCTCCACTTCTCTAGGACTCCTATGATAAGGCTACACCCATACTGATGAGCTCCCTGAGGATGAACACAGAGTTGACTGATTAGCAACCTTAATTACATCTGCAAAATTTCACTTACCTGGGAGTATAACACAATCTCCAGTGGGAATCTCATCATATTGATAATACCTGAGGTCAGAAAGGAAAGTCTCAGAAGCCATTTTAGAACTTGGCGATATTAATCAGACAGTAGAGAGGCCTGATTGAATTTGGTGCCTCCCTGCCTCCTTCCTTCCATCTGGATCACGAACACAATGTCTGGTGGTGTCATTGCCCTGGAACAAGCATAATGCAACCAAATGCAAATGACAGTGTAGAAAAATAGAACCCAGGTCTGTGCAACAAAGCTACATCGCTTCATAATGCACCCTGGAATTTCTACTTCTTGATTTCTGGTAATGTGCATCAAGTAAACTCTTATTTTCTTACACTGTAAGTAGCAGAATGTTCTGCCAATCTCCCAAACAAAACCCACTCTGATATGCCAGCCTGGCCCTTCTACTTCCCCTGGATGGCTTTATCCACTCCCAACTCACGCATAATTTTCTTGATCAAGGATGGAGGTGGGGAGGGCAGCTTCCAGACCCACATCTCCTATGTTTCTCTCTTTTTTTATTTTTCTTTTTTGAAACAGTGTCCACTTCATAGGCCTGGGTAGAGTCTCATGGCATCACTATAGCTCAAGGCAACCTCAAACTCTTGGGCTCAAGAGATCCTTCTGCCTCAGCCTCTGATGTAGCTGGGACTACAGATGCCTGCCACCACTCCTGGCTAGTTTTTCTATTTTTAGTAGAGATGGGGTCTCAAATTCCTGAGCTCAAGAAATCCACCAGCCTTGACCTCCCAGAGTGCTAGGATTATAGGTGTAATCCATCGCATCCTTTTTTTCTCTTGATGCCTGATCTCCACCACAGAGGGCACTGTGGCCAGGGTGCTTCTCCAGGATTCCAGCAGTGGCCATCAGCTTGGTCCAACCTGGCTTGGTTACAGCCCCATTCTCTTCTCTTCCCCACCCGCCTGCTGCACATGTAAATTCAAACCACCAACTCACACAGAAAACTGCATCACCTTGCTCTGTGCATTCACCAGCACGGAGCCTAATGAGGTCAGACAGGTAATGTGATTCTCTCATGCTCTCAGCCATTTGAATAAAAAGGGGTTTGACCTGGTTTTTATTTCATAAAGCAGCCTGGGAATATTGGCTCAACAAGAAGAATGTCGCTTTTCGTTGGAGCATGGACATTCAACATTTGTTCTGTTTATGCAATAAAATAAGAATTGCTGGTCTTTGAACAGAACCCGCACCCGTGACTTCCTCCCTTTGAAGCATCTGCTCCACTTTGCAGTGTTGGGGGAAATAACTTCAGAGAAGTTGGGGTCTTGTCATTCCCTTTCTTTACCTATGGAAGCAAGAAGCTACTGACCGTCCAGGAGACCCACACACAGTGCCGTGCACCAGGGAGCAGACTACATGATGCATTAGACATCATTTCCACTGCATTCTCATCTTGATAAGTGACAAGGTGTCTTGGTCCTTGTTAATGTGAATCAAGAAAAAAATAGATTAAATTTAAGAACCGGGGAAGCTGAACTCACACCTACAATTACTTGAGTGCTCACATCAAAGCCCTGCCTTTAAGGATGGGAAAACGAAGTGATAAAGCCCATTTCCAAAGATACCCATGAAGGATATTTTATTCACCTGATCAAACTACCAGGGCCATGAGTGAAATCTTTACGGCTTACACATCACATTATATGGTGATATTAATTAGACGGTGGAGAGACCTGATTGAATTTGGTGCTGATAAGAAGTTGTCAGATGCAGGCAGATCGCTGGGATACAGTGCACAGGTGCTGAGCAGGCTGCTGGCATCAGCTTTCCCAGTGCCAACTGGTGGCTCAGGCCGACCCAGCCAGCTTGCCGCAGGATAAGACCTTGACGTGCCAGTCAGGAGCACAGCCAGACACCAATGCCTCTGCTGGTTTAATTCTCTGTTCACTTCAAGCATCTAGGTTTATGGTGATGTCTAAATGTGGAAAAATAGGACAAATGTGGTGAAATTTTAAAATGTCTGCTGTGTGTGTAACTTTCTTTCATGAAGGTCTTAGAAATTAGTGATTCCTCCCTTTCTCCCTGAAAGAGGGAAATAGCAAAATCACAGTGCTGGGATTGGGGCAGATCAGCATTCAAAGTCCTGCTGTGTCACTGTCCGGCTGTGTGATACTGAACAAGAGCTTAGCCTCTCTGAACCTTGTTTTTATCATCTGTGCATAAGACAAGCAACCACATCTGGCTGGGATACTGTGCTAGGTTACGTGAGACATTTGGCTTCAAGGGTCCAGCACATGCCAGCTGCCCTTTCCTTTCCCCGAGGCTTTCTGCAGGGAAAGACTGGTTCTTTAATCATGGAAGCCCAAATAAGCTAAACCACAGGAAATTAAAATTTCAGGGATCACAAGGTCCTAGAGATTGTCTCAGACTATGCTCTCACTTATAGATGCTATTAAAAGAAAGCTAGAGGTCAAGTGGCAAGTTCAGCAAAGCAGCAGGTCAGCGGCAGAGCGAGGGAGAGTCCACAGGGCCAAACAGCCCTGAATCCTTGCAGGGGCTATGTGCAGCTGCAGCCACAGAAAACAAAAGTGACTTGGCTTAAGTAATGCTGGAATTCATTTTCTCATTCATAAAAGGGCATCTGAGCCAGGGCTGAGTAATTTACATCTCTTAGGATGAGTCTCTTGGCTACTTTGGGGCTCTGCCATGAGGATGCCAGCTCTAGCCTCAGGCCAGCCCTGTCATGGTGATAAGTTCAAGGTGCTAATTTTCACTCACAGCTATGCCGGAAGGAAGAAGAGTCATCCAAAATTATTATGCAAAGAATTAACAGAGTTTTCAGGCTTGAAGCATGAAGGGAATTGAGAATGGTGATGAAGGAAGTCCATGAAGCGAAAGGGCCTCGAACAATGGGGTCCCTTAAATGATGTAACAACCTAACTCTGGCCATAGCCTATCTTATAACTCAGGGCACTGTCTGAATAGAACAGCTATTAATGTCTAGAGAACCCAGGATCTGGAAAGCATGACTTAAAAGAAAAAAAAAAACCAATTCAGTCTGCAAGGCAAACTCAATAAAAAGTATAA
The DNA here is from genome assembly GCA_963574575.1 of Galagoides demidoff. Lineage (NCBI taxonomy): Eukaryota > Metazoa > Chordata > Mammalia > Primates > Galagidae > Galagoides > Galagoides demidoff. Next base: position 22,697 of record CAUYQV010086099.1, read on the forward strand.
AACACACACAGGTCCAAGACCTGGAAAGATCTGCTTTCATTTCTTGGTTTATTCGGAACAGCATCTTTCTTACCTTTTAAAGATAAAGTGTCACTACCCCCATAAAGGCTGAAGAGTTTATCCTAATGTCAGATGAACCTTTGTAGTCCTAAGAAAATTAAAAAGATTTCAAAAAAAAAAAAAAGGTTTCCTAGTGAAAAAGTGTCACAAAATGCTCATTCTCACCTCAGTGCTGCCTTGTGGCCCTTGCAGAACCTTCTCATAAAGCCTCACTCCTTTGAGTAATGGAGACTCACAGCGGATAGTGGGTTCCTTGTGTGAGCTGGGATATCTGGGGCATTGGACTCGAACTAATGCTTTTCCCCTGTGAATCACTTTCCTGGCACATTTATAATTTAAATAAGCATTTTTGTGATGTGGCTATTCTCACCGGGATTAGGTGATATTGCAAGGTGGGTTTGATTTGCATTACAGTCTCTATGGAAAGAAGTATGGGCTCAGTGCCTGCGGCTCAAGTGGCTAAGGCGCCAGCCACATACACCTGAGCTGGCTGCTTTGAATCCAGCCCAGGCCTGCCAAACAACAATGATGGCTGCAACCAAAAAATAGCCAGGCGTTGTGGCAGGTGCCCGTGGTCCCAGTTACTTGGGAGGCTGAGGCAGGAGAATCGCTTGAGCCCAGGAGTTGGAGCTTGCTGTGAGCTGTGATGCCGTGGCACTCTACCCAGGGGGACAGCTTGAGGCTCTGTCTCAAAAAAAGAAGAAAAAAAAAAAAAAGAAAGAAGTATGGAGAATCCTCAAAGAGCTCATAGTAGACCTGCCATTTGATCATGTAATCCCATTACTGGACATCTACCGAGAGAACAAAATCATTTTATCATAAAGATATTCGCACTAGAATGTTTATCACAGCTTCATTCAAGTGCCCATCAACGATGGTATATGTTTAGTGGTGTATGTATAGCATGGAATACTACTCAGCCACAAAAAAGATGGACACTTTACATCTTTTATATTTACTTGGATGGAATTGGAGAACATTCTCCTAACAATCACAAGAATGAAAACACAAGTACCTAATATACTCAATACTAATATGAAACCAATAGATGAACAAATACCCACGTGAGAGAAAGAACACACATTTAAGTGGCAAAGGGGAGAGGGGAAAGGTAAGCTCTTGCTAATGGGCAAAATGTAAGGGTATATGGCACACCTTCTGGGTGAGGGGCACAACGACAACTTGGACGTTAGCTAGTAAATGCAAACAATGTAACCTAATCGTTTTTACCCTCATATTAATCTGAAATAAATAGATAGATAAATAAATCAGCATTTTTCAGGAGCAAGAAGATAGCTCCTTGGTTTCTTCTAGTGAAATGCATGGAGAGTAGATCATGGTCCGGATGAGTTGACTACAAGTGCCAGGGCACCTTGTGCCCCAAGATGAAAGGGATGGCAGATACTGTGGACCTGGGCGTCCCGAGTGGCCCTCACTCCCCTGCCAGGTCTTCCTGACACCCATGTGGGCTGGTGCAAGCCCTGGCTGTACTACTGGCAGTTTCTTTTCCTCTTTCCCTTCCTTCACACGACCCTAAGAAGCCCCACACTTATAAAATTATAGACAGTGGGAGGAATCTTTGGTGATGTTGACTCTAAGATCATTATGATAAAATATTGTATATGCTATAGTCTAATTCTAAACTAGTGCTTTTTTTCTTCTAGAAATAGTGTTAACATGTCACCGAGGCAGCTCCTCGACTCCAATTACCATTCTTTAGTGACCTTTAGTTCTTTTCAACCCAAGCACCAAGTTTCTGTGTGACCTACATGATGGCTCTCCATTGCACCTGACATACGACATCCCCCAGATGGCCATGGATGCTCAGGATTAAAGCTCTAGGTATTGTTCCACAAGAAAGTCTGACCCATGTGTTCTGTGCAAGCTAAACAGGGCATACACTTGCATCATTAAACAAAAATGAGTCACGATTCTTAACATGGGACAGTTGGCAGCAAAATCTGTTTTCACTGAGATTCTCTTTTTCTTCAAGGCCACCAACCTCTCAGGGATGGACTGAGAGCCCTAGAAGTGAGGCATCTGAGAGCAGTTGTCCATGCTCGGGTGAGGCATTTCCCAGGGAGGGATTGGATCTGACCTGCAGCATTGAGCGTTTTCTTCATTTTCAGTGGTCCTGTGTTGTGTGTATGTGTGTTTTCACTGACATATTCAGTTTCTAGTGTTGCTGATGAATTGCTGCTGAAAATGGTTCAGCCTCCACGGTCTGCATCTCAGTTTTCAAATGAAATCTGAGAATTCAGCAAAAAAATGAATGTATGCCAAGTTAAATTTCCTAATTACAAGAATCTATCAACCTTTTACCTTATTTCTTTAAACATAACACATAACCCTCTCCTGATCCCCTTTAAAGGGCTTCTCCATAAACGGAGTTGCCACGTTTTTAAAAGGATTACACACTGACCGTGGAGATGTGTAACATGTTTGCTCAGTTAGGAGGAAAGTTCAGAATCTCCTGCCCTGTAAGCTTCCGGTATACATTTAGCCAAACGGGAATTCATAGAATTGGAATTCACAGATTGACAGACTGGGACAGCGGGAGTGAAGCAGCAGCCACTGGTTGTAGTGACCAGAGGGAAAATGCAGACAGAGGGTGAGTGGGTCTCACCTTCTACTGGCTCTGCTCCTCCCCGTACCTGGCTGTCCTGCCAATTGCCCCTTCTGAAACCAACAGTGGCCCCCAAGGTGACAGGACAGTGAAAGCTTTAAAAAAATTTTTTTTCAAAGAATATAGTCTGCTGTATTTGATTTATTAATATTTTGTTACAGTTTTTTACGCGTAGGTTCATGAAAAATATTAGAATGGGTGATGCCTGTGGCTCAAAGGAGTAGGGCGCCAGCCCCATATGCCAGAGGTGGCGGGTTCAAACCCAGCCCTGGCCAAAACTGCAAAAAAAAAGAAAAGAAAAATATTAGACTATAGCTTTTATGTGATTTTTTTTCTAATATTTTTTCCAGGCTTTCCTATCACGGTTATGGTGGCCTTATAAAAATGAGTTGAAAAGCATTTAACCCTCCTCCATCTTCTGGGAGATTTTGTGTAAGTTTCTGCTATTTCTTCCTGAAATGTTAGGTAAAATTTGCCAAGAAGCCATCTGAATCTGGAGTATTCTTGTTGGCAAAGTCTTTGCATCAATTTTTTCAGTAGGTAAAATAATGGCCCCCACAATAGTATCTATGCTCTAATCTCTGAAAATGGTAATTATTATATTATTTTGCATGACCAAAAGATCTTTGCAGATTTGATGAAGAGAACAGACCTTGAGATGGGAAAGTAACTTGGAATATACTGGTGGGTCCAATCTAATCCCAGGCATGTTTAAAATGAAAGAACATTTTGAAACGAGCTGAAGAAATACCAGTGCAAGAAGGAGTCAGCGCTGTTGCCAACTCCAAGATCTAGGGTACTACATTCAACCTCCAAAATACTTTCAAGAGCCACAGACAGTCTCTGGTTGACAGCCAGTGAAGAAATTGAGACCTCAGTCTTACATGCCTGCATGAAAGTAAATTCTGCCAACACGTGAATGAACTACAAGCAAATTCTCCCCTAGAGGGTACAATACAGAAAGGAAGGCATTCCTGCTGACATCTTGATTTTGTCCTAGGAAGACCTGTTCCATACGACTGACCTATAGAACTGTGAGGTGGTAAATTTGTGTTATTTAAACCAATAAAGTTGTGATAATTTGACACAGAAGACATAGATTTTAATGTCTTACAATAAATATAAGACTAGTCAGATATTCTATTTCATCTAATGTCAGTTTTGGTAAATTGCATTTCTAAGTTGTCTAATTATTGTTCATATACTCTAAATGTTCAGAGAATATGTAGTGATAATCTTTCTTTCATTCCTGGTATTGGTCATTCATGCTTTCCTTTTTTTTTTCCTTCATCAGTCTAGATTTTTTTTTTTTCTTTGAGACAGAGTCTCACCATGTCAGCCTCAGTAGAGTGCTATAGCATCATAGCTCACAGCAACCTCAAACTCCTGGGCTTAAACAATTCTCTTGCCTCAGCCTCCCAGATAACTGGGACTATAGGTGCCCACCACAACACCTGGCTATTTTGTTGTTGTTTTTGTTGTTGTCATTGTTGTTTATCAAGCCCAGGCTGGGTTCGAACCTGCCAGCCCTGGTGTATGTGGCCAGTGCCCTAACCACTGAGCTGTAGGTTGTTGATGCTAGATTAGATATGGTTTTATAAATACATGTATTGTTATCAGTAGCTGTAGCTGCTGATGCTAGATATGTTTTTATAAATACATGTATTATTTATATATAAAACAAAAACAATTTAGACTTTGCTCATTTTCTCTATTGTTTTCTTATCTCTTACTCTTACATTTCTCCCTCCCCTCCCTCCTCTTTCTTTCCCCCCACCTTTCTTTATCTTTCTGCTATTTATTTTTTTCTTTTTCTTGCTTTATTTATTTTCTTTCCTCTACTTGCTTTATTTTTTTTTCTTTCTAAGAGCATCTTAAAGTGGAGCTTTAGGTTGTTTCACTGACACTTTCAGTATCATGAAATGTCTTTCTTAATAACCGGCTATTGTCATTGTTTTGAAGTGTATTCTTCTGACATTAAGTCATCCTGGACTGGCTACCTTGCATGATGCATTAGTCTTCTGGGGCTGTCTTAATAAAGTACCACAAACAGAATGGCTTGAACCATAGAAATGTACTGTCTCACAGTTATGAAGGGCAGAAGTGCAAGATCAAGGAGTCAGAAAGGTTGGTTCCTTCTCATGGCTAAGAGGAAGAATCTGTTCCAGGCCCCCTTTCTAGGTGCTGGTGGCTTGCTGACCATCTTTGGCACCCCTTAACTTTCAGGAGGATAACCCTGATCTGTGCCTTCATCCTTACATAGTGTTCTCCCTGTCCATAGTTCTTTTTATTTGATTAGGATCCCACCCTACTCTAGCACACCTCATCTTAATTTAACTACAATAGAACATCTATAGTTGACCATCTCCCCACAGTGACTGCCTCTTTAAGTTGACCTACTTTTCATAGACTGGACATGCACCATCTGTACATATCAGTACAGTAGATCCCCTTCCTTACGTCAACCATCTCTGTATGTTGACTGGTTTGTTACAGCCCTTAGGTGTTCAACTTACAGAGGTTCTACTGTAATTACATCTTCAAAGAACATATTTCCCAGTAAGGTCACATCAGAGGTACCAAGAACCAGGACTCCAATATAGGAATTTGGGGCGGACATAATTCGTTATAACACATAGTATATTTTTCTCATCCATTTTCTTTCAATCTATCTATGTCTCTATATTTAAAGTAAGTATCTCCGAGACCACACATACATGAGGCTTCCTTTTTTTATTCATTCTGACAATCTGTCCTATTTGAGCATTTTCCCAATTAACATTGACTGCAACCAATGATATGCTTCGACTTAGGTTTAACATTTTACTAAAGTTTCTCCATTCTTCTTTTTCTACTTTCTTTTTGTATATTGACATTTTGGCTATAAATCCTTCATTACTTTTAATGATCACTCTAAAGGTTACAACTGATAACTTTTCAGTCAATTCACAGTTAATGTTTTACTTCTTTCTCCCCCTGCCAAAAAAAGATGAATTGTGGAAACTGTATAGGTTTATTTATTCTCCTTTTCCCTCCTTTAAACCATTGTGGTTATGGTTATTACTCCTAATGTGCTGGGGTTCACTGAACTTTTGGGTTCTGGAAACAATGGTTTCTTACAAATTTGAGACATATTCAATCTTTGCTTTTCCAAAGATTTTTTTTTGCCCTATTCTCTTCCTTGCCCTTCTGCAACTTTACGAATACATTCTTCCACTCAATTTTGGTTTCCACTGGTTCCTTCACCTCTATACATTGTTTTCATTCCTGTTCTCTCTACTGTTTTAGAACTTTTTAATGGGAAAATAAAAACTATATGTGTTGGTATACAACATGACGCTCTGATACATGTGTACACTGGGACGGCTGCATGACGCTCATTGACACATCCATCACCTCACATACTTATCTTTGTGGTGAGACTATTTAAAATCTACCCTCTTAGCAATTTTCAAGTACACAGTACATGATTAATTATAGTCAGCCAGTTGTATAATAGATTTCCTGAACTAACTCCTAATTAAAGTTTTGTAACCTTAAAAAACCTCCTCCAGCCCCTGTTAACCACAAGTCCAGTCTCTGCTTCTACAAGCACAACTTTTTTATCTTTCTGTGCTTAACTTCTTTTAGCATAGTGTCCTCCAGGTTCATCCATGTTGTTGCAAATGACAGGGTTTTCTTCCTTTTTAAAGCTCACTAATATTCACTGAGCATAGACTGCCTTTTCTTTATTCATTCATCCATTGATAGACACTAAGCTTAGTTCCCGATCTTCGCTATTCAGCAGCTGGTTGTGGGCATCTGCTTATCCTGGGACTCCCTCTTCTGGCTCTTCTCTAGCTCCTCCCACAGTTGTATAAGATCTAATTCCTAGAATAAATGCCCTTTCACAGGGGCTCTGCTGCCCTCACTGGACCCTTAGGGATGTGGTGGCATTTGAGCGCCATCCATAAGCAGAAAGGCAACCTGAGCCATTCATGGCCAGTGCCTTTCATAGTGGGCAGGCAAGCCAGGAGTTCCTTTCTTCCACCAAGCGTGCTCCTAGTCTCAGCTGGGCAGAGCTGTAATCTCTCAAATGCTCCATAAAGATCATATCTCAGTCTCCCGGGGCCCATTAAGGCCACAGCTCTAAGGAAGAATCAAGATATACTGAAACCATATCAAAGATAGGCCTCCCTAGGGAGTACCCAACATTCTCACAAGTCAGAGGTGAAACACCCAGGAGTGACCACCATTCTCTCTTGAAAACAAGGACATTCCTTAGTGTGGAAAAGTTGCATAACTTAGTGTTACCACTTTACACAGATCCAAAAATCTGAGTTTGTTTTTAATCTGCCAGCCACAAGTGCCAGCTAGCGCCACCAGGGAGCGCTGCTTACCCTACAACCACGTGTGGGCTGCTAGTAGATTAGGGAAGAGACCTGCTTCTCAGACAAATTAGCAGAAGGGCATTCCATTGTTCCCAGTGGCAAAACAACATAAAGTCGGGCAGGTTTCCATTTGAACAGCCATCTTTTCTTTTCTTTTTTTTGAAGCTATAAGAGTGTTTTAAGGAGAGTTAGGAGCAATGTAGGGGCCTAACTATGAAGCTTCCTCGGTCATCTACTTGTCTGGACCTAAGAAAGGTCCAGCTACTCATATGTCAAAGTTCTTAGTGTCCCTCCTCCACCGAAACTGGTGAGTTAGAATGAGTGTCTCCTAAGAGGGGGATTTTAAAGGCAGATTAATATCATAGCTTAGCTCTGTGTTTGCATTTCATAGTGGGGATGAGTTTGAATTTTCCTATTGAAAATTCAAAAATTAGGTCCTTGTGAATAATGATGCTAAAACTGGGAGACCACCACCAAGGCCTTAGGGGTGGAGAGGGTAAAGTCAATATGAAAGCTGCCCCCATCCCAACTCAATGCCAAAGATGCTGGAGTTAGTTAAATCTGACTGTCTCTCCCGGCCAGTGGTCATGGGTGCTATCTGGCTGTGACAGTTGTGTTCCTGTGGATGGGCTGTCCTGTGCTCCTGTCTTATACTTTCTGCCATAAAAATTCTTTTCACCTTTCTTTCCTTCCATCTTCACTATTAATCTCTCACATTCCCTAAAACATGTGGTCAGACATCAGTTCCTGAAAGGTATCTAATTTATGCAGCAATATTTATTGAACACTGGGCTCTAGGTATGTGGTGATGAGAAGAAAGATCTTCGTGAGGGCATGAGGAGAGGGAAGTGGTAGCAGAAGTGCTTCGGAGAAAGAGATCATTAAGTGCGGAGTCTCCTAAGGGATTTCTGAGCAGAGCCTGTGGAGAGAACAGCAATACTATCAGTACAATGTACGCAGGCAGTGAAATCATTTTCATCTTCCCTGGGCCCTTAAAACATTTAATTTGCAGCTATTTTCTGATATTGATTTGAAATATTTGTGTATGCATGTTTTCTCCCCTGTTGGGCTCTGGAAAGGAGGCAACTTGCCCATAGTAATCACTCAGCGATCACCTATTGATTTAAAGAATAATTAGACATGCAGAGCATATTATTTCAGCAAGCAACACCTGATCTTCCGAAAATCACAAGGATACGGCAGAGCAAGTGAGTGATCAATTTGAATGCCTGTACATTTCAGTGAGTATGGGTTACGTGAAGATGCAGTGACAAACAACCCCAACGTTTCCTGGACTTAAACAGCATCTATTCATCTCCCGTGCAATGTTCTGTGTCCACTGCTGGTTGACTGGGGTCTCCACTCAGTGAGGTCACTCAGGGTCTCAGTGGATGAAGCAGTTGTCCAAAGCCAGTCACTGTGCCGACCACTCCAATACCGGGTTGACTGAGAGGCATATATTAGGTAGCCATTATCCACTGACTGCAGGACAAATTCCCTAGTCTCATAGTTCTTCTGAAATGATGGCCCACATCAAATGTGCTTGTAGTTGCTTTACGTTGAGAAGTGGAAAGAGTTTAAGTTTAGTGAAATAATTATTTTTCAGATAAATAATAGTTCGGATAATATGACCTAGGGAGCAGAAAAGTATAATGATTTGGGGAATTGCTACTCAAAGGGCGGCCCCACGGACCCAAACCATGAAGATCACCTGAAGGCATTCAGGAAGTGCAGAACAACACCCCCATCCCAATGGACTGAGTCAGAATAAACATTTTAACAAGCTCCCTAGGTAAGGCACATACACAATGATATCTTAGAGTTGTTTATTTAGAGTAGGGATTCTGTGGTCAGAGTACTTGGATTCAAATCTAGCTCTGCCAATTACAAGCTCAGTGGCATTGGATAAATTACCTGAACTCTGTATCTCAAGTCCCTCGTCTGTCAATGGGGCTAGTAACAATAGCAACAAGTGTGTTAACACCTGTCAAAGCACTTGAAACAGTGCCTGGCACAAAGTAAGGACGATGATGATGGTGATGCAAAAACAAACACAGTTAAGGAAAAGTCAGTGTCATTACTTTCATTTGTAACCGAATCTGAAACTTTATTAACCCAGTTCCTGTAGTAAATGGACCATTTGCTGAACTTGAGCCCAAATGGAAAGGTGAAAGAAAGAATCCATTCTATGGCTCTTAGCCACAAAGGTGAGAGGGGTCGGAGCATTCACCAGGTACCCCATAGGATGTGGCCATTTATTTGATCATCAGTCTTAAAAGTTGCTCTCATGGCCAAAAATCACCTGCATCTTGCATCTTACCTGGGGAAGCTCGGCCCACATTCCCTTCAGGGGAGATTAAGCTCCAGAGAGTCTAAAAATTCAGGTAAAGACTCCAGAGCTGCACAAGGGTTTCTGGAGGTTGTCTGCAATGTTAAGTGGAAGTTACAAAGGGGCAATTCTACAGAGCTTGTTCAAAAATAGAAAGGGCTAGCCAGTGAAACCTGACACAGAGAGGGACAAATTTAATACAGGTTACCCAGACACCTGGTGTAGAAAACAGGAAATGGACACGCCTGAGTACATCTGAGCACATACCTGAACACAGATGAGTCCATTGATGTCAGTTTCCTTGTCTGTACACCAGGGATCACAACAGTACATGAGTACAAAGTTGTTAACAGGATCAGTTAGCAGTTAGCAAGAACCTAATAAATGTTAATTGTCATTACCACCACCACCACCATCATCATCCCTGTTACTGGTTAAATAAACTAAAGGTTCCTCATTAGTTTAAAAAAAGGGGGGAGGGGCTAATCATCTTTGGATTCATGGTAGTTACTGATTGGATTGAACCAGGGTTTATCTTCATTCACACACATGCAGTAGGGACTGGGAATACAGGAGCAAACAGGGTCAGGCATCCTCCCCCATGGAGCCGACATGATATGGAGACTAAAGGAGTAAACAAGGAAAGGAACAAAAGCAGCCAGCAAATGGCCCACAATAAACGCTCCCTAAATATATTTATATTGGGTATTACAAAGACTTGGAGTCTTTATCCACACTCAGCAGGAAGGGAGGAAGGACCTTTTGTTTCCTCCATTCTGCTCCCTCCAGCTTCCTCCCCCTTAGCCAGACATAGACCTGGAGTTTAATTAAAAAAGGGAACCGCAGCACAGTCACCATCACAGAGATGTGGAATCAGCCCAAGTGCCCATCAGTTCATGAGTGGATTAACAAATGTGGTATACGAGTACCATAGAGTACTGCTCAGCCATAAGGAGAAGTGAATTAATGTCTTTTGCACCACACATACTCCATAATAAGTTGGAACTAGCTGATGGGCACAGAGGGAAGGCATTGGAAATCAAGGAGGGGAAATGGGGAGAAATGGAGGGGCAAAAATCTACTTAATGGGTGCGATGAACACTATTCTGACGAAAGGCACACTGATAGCCCTGACTCAGGCATTACAAAAGCTATTCATGTAACACAATACGTTTGTTCCTTAAAGTAAAAAGAAAAATTACCCATCAGGCAATGTATGCTGTTCTGGTGACGGACACATTAAAAGTCCTGCAATTCTTCTATGTAACAAAAACACTGTACCCCCTTAATATTTTGGAAAAAAAATTTCTATCACAATTCGAAATAATATTTTAATTTATCAAAAAAAGGATGACATAGGGCTTATGGTTCATACCAGTACCAATGTAATACTTAATTTTGAAACTCAGGATTGGTGGCTGTAAAGTGGCAGTGCAGCTTCTAGGGCAGGAAGAGAACTAACCTTAAATGTCTGTGCTGTTACAAGCTGGTAAGTGACTTAGCCTCCCCTTTTAGGCCCTGTTCCCTCATCTGTGCCAATGCACCCACCAAGACCTCTAATCCCACAGTCCTCCCCACTTCTGTAAAGGGCACCTTTAGGTACTCAGCTGTTTCTACTAAAAGCCCTTATTCCCCTCCCACTACCCACAACACTCCCTTAGCAAGTGCTGCAGGCCCCACCTTGGGGAGGCATCCTTATCTGTGCCACCTACACAACATGCTCCTCCTGCCCTAGGCCACCTGGGCTTTTGAGTCAGCTCTTAATTGGATTCCAAGCTTCCTAGCCTGCCCCTAAGTACTCTACAAGTGGCCAGAGTGATCCTCCAGGAAGAAAAATAAGATTCTTTAGTCCTTCAGCTTCTAGCCTTTGTACATTTGGTTTTCTCAGCCTACAAAGCTCTCCTAGAAATCTATGTGCTCACCCTCTCACTTCACCTACCCTCCCTAAATTTGCATCCCCAAATCAGAAAACTCCTTTGTATTGCTTTACTTTTATTCATGACACATATCACTGTCTTAGAAGATAGACTGCTTGTCTACTTGTTTACAGCCTGTACCCTTCACTAGAATGTAAGATTCCTGAGTTTAGGGCCTTTGTCTGTTTTGTTCATTTCTAGAACCCCAGAATCTGGCCCTACAAAGGGTAAGTAAGCAACAAATATTCATTGAATAATGAATGAAATGTCAAAGCACGGTAACAGTACACCCCAAAGTATAATGAGGATTAAATGACGTGGTGTTTGCATACATTAAGAACACCAGTACAGAATGCTAAGTGTGCTTATGTAGATCTTTCTTCCTTCCCTCCTGTTTTCTTTTCTTCCTTCTTCTTTTTTAAAGAACATATGTAATAGTAAGCACCATAGTCAGGATATGATACTGGATTTGAGAACGACCATAGCTGCTTTATGAGGCCAATAAATAGCCCTTATTTTCCATGTCTTCATTGATATTTACCTATAGGTTCCTGACCTGGAGGCAGGCAGTGTAAGAAGTTCCAGAGCTAAATCACAATTTTTATCCCTCATTTTATGTGATATGAACAATTTGGAAATTAAGTATAACAAAAAAAAATGTGAGGTTTCCTGGTTGACTTAGGAACCCCAAGTACATGTGGAAGCAGCAGGTTTCTCCTTTCCAATAACTCTCCTTGCCTATAAATTATGTTAATTGTTTCCATGTGCCCACAGCCCAGAGGGAGTTTTGCAATAGCCTTTGAGGAGATTAGTGGTCTCTGATGTTCCCTGTGAAATTCAGAGAAACATCTGGAAGTAATTTAAGTTAAGGAATTAATGATTGGGAGGTTAAATAATACATGACTTTCAAAAAAAGTAAATGCAGAAAACTTTATTAGCCCTTGAACCTCTGGGTTTAAACTTCCATTTTTTGTATGGATTTACCTGAAAAAAGATTAAACTATAGTATATTCATCTCTTATTCAGTTTTGCATGTTTGCTTGACTTATTTTTAGTAGGACACACGATAGATTAAATGGGGTCTTACATTAAGGTTTGCAGAAGAGAAGCTCCCAATTCTGCTATGCATCTTCTAGGAGACACAAGGAAAGAAGGCTTCTGTAGGCTTCATAGTCTCAAGGGCCGTCTGCAATTCAGGAACATCTGAAGACAGTGGATACCTTCAGGGTGCTGTGAAGTGGGCCGACCTGACTCAGGGCCCCCCTCCACCGCACCCCCACTTTAAACAGGTATGCATTTTGTCATGGCCTGTTCAATAGCCGCCTCTTCTGATTATTTGCACCATGGAGACCTAGTCCAGGACCTGCATTTATCTTTGCAGGTGGGACAGCAGAAGGAAAGAAATGATGTGGAGAGAAGAGGTGAATTAGGAACCTGCAAAGAAGAGCCAGAGAGTGGAGGGCACATTTGGGGGCTTTTATTCATTTTTTTGGGTTCCTATTAAGATGTATCAGATAGGAGGGAGGGAGGATGAAGTCGATCCCCATCTTCAGTGGTAAATAATGGAATGTGTTGTATTTCTACCCGATGGCAGTTAGATGGCTAGAAACAATGAAATGAAAAATATTCATCCTCCAGTGACTTCCAGGCTAAAAACAATGAGAAGAAAATGTGCCTTCCATTTGGGGAGTCCAAGCCCATTTAACAACTTCTCTCCAAGGTCATGCCTAAGCTAGCAGACTTGGGTGGTAATTAGACAATTCTGATCATTTTACAATACATTTGAAAAATAAAGCCTAGCTGTCCAGAAGTCCAAGAAGGAAGCTTTTGTGCCTACCTGTTTCTCTGGCAGCCTTCCCCCCCACACCAGGCCGGGGGAGCTGGCTGAGAGAACTGGTTAGTGTCCACTGTACCTCTCTGCTGGGTCCAAGGTTCCCAGCGTCACCCCCTGGGAAAACGTTTCCTCTGTGGGGAGCACCCTTAGTCCCCTGCCATGCCATCAAATTCGCTTTAAGTTCTCATCCAGTTACCCTGAGGCTGAGTTGGGGGATTGAGGTATGAGTTTGCGGTTTCCAGTTTTTTTTAATTCTTTCCTGGACTGACGGTGAGACCTGACCCAGTTAAGCCTCCTTCTGAGGTGGGGCTGAGCCAGCCCCGGGTGACAGGTGATCCCGTGGGTGGTGAGTTCCAGACAGGAGGGGACCCCCAGGACGTGCAGGGAGGTTTGGAAAGCAAGTGGAGGCCTAGGAACTGATGGCCAGACACCAGAGGGAGTCCAGTCCTGCCCTTGGATTGCTTGGCACCCCTCATAGCAAAACAGGCCCTAAGGGCCCCCAACAGCGGTCACCGCGCAGCGAAGCAGCTGGGATCCCCAAAGGAGGAGGTAGCGCTGGACAAACCAGAGAGAGAAGATACAGGAGCAAATGCGGGGAAAGGACAGATCTTCCTTGTCTAGCTCTGCAGAGGAACTGCAATTGCGTGAACAAGTGTAGGGAGGAGGGAGCCGCGCCTTCCATAGAATAGTTAATACAAATACATGGGGGGGGGGGGACGACATAAAGGATGGGCAGTGAAAAACGAACTTTTATCGCTGCGTTTTAGTCCTCCCAGAGGCACCGCTGTTACCTCGTGCCTCCCCCAACATAACACGCATGCACACGCGCGTCTGTGTAAATCGTGTCTCCACCATTCGGCACCGTGCTTTTTCTTACTCAAGACTCCATCCAAGAGATTTTCCCGCAGAGGCTGCACAGAGCTTTAATTCCAGCCGTCCCTAGCTCTCAAAGCTAACACTAGGCACGACCCGAAGTTGAGGAAGGGGGAGGACGACCACCAGGGCCTTCCGTGACCGCGGGATCCGGAAAAAGGTACAGCGCCGAGTGGAGTGGCGAGTACTTGAGCAGAGCTCGCGTCCCGGGAGCAGGCGCTCGCTCTCCCGCGCCCTCCGCGGATCTCTGGCCCGCCGGCTAGGAGTGGGGGGTTGGGGCGGGAGGGGCGGGGCCGGAGGCGGGGCCCTGGAGGGGGCGGGTCTGGGGCGGGCCCGGCGGCGGCCGCTTGCTGAGAAAAGTTGTCCCGGCCGGATCGCCAGGAGCCGCGGGAGCCGGAGCTGGAGCCGGAGCTGGAGCAGCCGCGGCGGCGTGGACCCGGCAGGGGCGGGCGCGGACGGCGGGTACGGCTGCGGGCGCCGCCCTGGGCATGGGGCAGCCAGCGGAGGCCGCGGGCGGGCGCTGCGCCCCGGGCTGGCGGCGGGCAGCCTGAGCGGCCGGGACGCAGGATGCGCTCCGAGGGCGCGGCCCCCGGGCCGGCGGCGCCGCTGTGCGGGGCGCTAAGCCTGGTCTTGGGCGCGCTGCTGGGCAAAGGTAAGGCCGAGGCGGTCGTCTTTGGCACTCGCGAAGTTCCCCAGCGTCCCAAGGAGCTCGGGATGAGGGGAGCCCAAACGTGGGGTGGCGTGGGGACCTTGGTGAGAGCGCTTATCCTACCGAGAGCGCCTCTGAGGGGCGCCGAGCGGCCCCGTTTCTAGGTATTGGGGCAAGTTAGGCTGGTTCAGGATCTCCAAATCCCCCACGCGAGACCCTTCCAGAGATAGTGCTGCCGGGGATAAGGAGGAGGCGTGGCCGAGGGACACCCATGTTCCTCATCCCGGAGTTCCTTAAACACCTGCCCGCAGCCCCAGCACAGTCCCACCGTGGAGCCCTGCTTTGGGAGAAGGGGCCCGGCTCTCTGCGTCCCCTTCCTCCCAGCTTGTGCGCTCCGCGTCCACAGCTCAGGCTGTGGGACTGGGGATGCAGTAGGAAAGACCCGGTCCTTTGGGTCCCTTTTCCGTGGCCACGGAACCTCTCTTGGCCCACGGAGGAACGCGCACTCGTTACGCACTTACTGGGATCCTCAGTTTGGCAGAAGCCCGAACTCTCCTCGGACACCCCACGTTCGCCCCGATGTGGTTGCGGAGCGCGGACCCGGAGGTGGGTGCGCCTCTTCGGATCGGAGCTGGCTCACCAGCAGTCCTGTCTCAGGAGCTCTTTCACCTCCGTGTCCTCAGCTCTGCAATGGAAGGACCACCCTGCTGGAGGGGTTTAAATGAGCTAACGCATGGCGCCGGGAGGGCCCACAGAAGGTAGCCTGGCTATTATTACAACCTTTATTATTTATAGGTGTGTGGGGCCGGGTGGCCGTGCAGACTCGGAGGGAGGGACCAGGAGAGGCGGTCTCTGAGCACTGGGAGCAGCTGGGCTCAGGCGCCCTTCCCCGCGGGACACAGCCGCCCACTGCCTTGGGGCAGGAGGAGAAGGAGGGCTGAGCTCCGCTGGCAGCTGCCTGGGGTCCGGGGTGCGCGGTCAGGGAGCAGAAAAAGGGAAGCGTGGCTTTCAGCTGCCCATGCCCTGGAGGAGAACTCAGGTTCATTTGGTTAAACCGAGGTGTGCACGTGTGTCCTGTGCTTTCCCGCAGCGCGGCGTGTTGGGTCCCAGCCCTGGGCGCTGGGCAGAGACACTTCAACTCCACTTGGATGGGAATCGTGACCTCTCCCGCTTTAAGCTCTGAGGCTGCGCTTAGAAATGCATTGGGAGAGACAAGTTGTCAATCGGTGTTTAAAAAGTAGCCTTGGCATTTCAAAAGTCATTAGGCGCTGTCTGAAATTCCAGAAAAAAATCTACCTACCTTGAGTCTGCAGTTTCCCAGACTCACCAACTGGACAAGTCCGCTGTTTTATACAGTGCCCTTTTCCTCTTCTGGGTCCAGGTGAACATGAGTGTGTACAAGAGTGTGTGTATAGGGGTGAGGGTGGGAGCACTTTTCCTGTTTCATTGAAAAAAGCACACATCCAGAATCTGGTGTCTGAGTTCTACCATGAGGAGGTTCCAGCATTTCTAGAAGTCAGTTTCCCTAAATGTCAAGTGACAATTCAAAATTGCCCTTCCTAAGTATCTGGCAAGAGTTGTTTGATGGATAAAATGACCCAATGGATAGAAAGCATTGTGTAGAGCAGTGGTTCTCAACCTTCCTAATGCCACAACCCCTGAATACAGTTCCTTATGTTGTGGTGACCCCCAACCATAAGATTATTTTCATTGCTACTTCATAACTGTAACTTTGCTACTGTTGTGAATCGTAATGTAAATATCTGATATGCAGGATGGTCTTAGGCCGCCCCTGTGAAAGGGTTTTTCAACCCCTTGGGGGTTGTGACCCACAGGTTGAGAACTGCTGGATTAGAGAGGATGGTGCCCTGTTACTGAGCAAGGGGTGACTGTCCTCCTTTGGAGTTTCTCCCCGTGTCCTTGAGAGGACTCGGGAACGTGTGTTTAAAGCAAGTGTGGGCAGGTGTGGACTTTTCTTAATAGAAGCTCAGGTTTCCTGTGTGTGTGTGCGCGCGCACACCATCTAGGGGATTTCTCTTTTTATTTAGTGCACGGCTATCACAGATGTCTGTGTAGATGGTGCTGGGGGCAGCAGTTTCCATTGGACTTGTTCTGAAGATGCTATTTAAGCAGTTGGGAGAATGGTGAAGGATGAGGGGCACAGAGGAGCCCCACCCCTCCCCCCAACCACCCCTGGCCTGGGGTTTAAGTTAGTGCAACTTTGATTCCAGGGGATTTTCTCTCCTTTTTTCTACAAAGCCCACCAGGTAGTTTGCGGTGTCTTAGGGTCTGCAACTCAGTAGCTGCAAAATATTTTTTCATTTCACTTCTTGTGATGAAAAGCAGCAGTTCATCCCCCCTCAGACTTACCCACAAATCAAAGGTATGCCCCATAAGAGAGCTTTTAGAGAGGAAAGTCTTCTGACCTTTCTGTACATCTGTGCTGTCTTTAAAAAATAAAGGGCCATCTCTGACTCTTCTCAAATAAGGATTTAAGTGCTGGTTTCTGGAATCCTTGAAACCACTGATTAATTTTTAATACCAATTGTATGTTTATTTTTGACTGTGGATTTAGAGGCTTTGTGATGTGTCAGGGTTTGGAAAAGATGTAATTGTTCTTGGGAGGCCCGATAAATAGGGCATTGAAAGGGGGAATCTTTTCTTTAGATTTAAAACATGGGCTGAGGCAGGAGAGGCAAGGTATCCTTGAGCGCGAGGTTGATGAATTGTCCCTGTGTAAAGCAAGTGAAAGGTGTTGGGCTCAGATGCCCTTAGATTCTAGTTTAGTGATGGTTGCTAGTCACTGTGGGACCCCTTGGGAGGGTTACACAGGGCTGCAGTCTCTTTTCTGAAATCTGTGAAGCCAAATAGATTTCAAGATTCATTATTATTGACATCTTTAAACGGCAAGATGGATGGCTGGATAGTTAGATAGAGGCAGAGGGACATAGGCACATGTTGTGTTGGGCCTCAAGTTTCGTCTGGAGGCACATCCTATAATTGCACACATTGGTAATTCTGCATGCCAAGTATGAATATTTACATAAAGGAGGGTAATAAAGACCCCAAGTGACTTCATTTGACTTCAGATCAGTGTTGGCCACTGAACACATTAAATCCAAACAACTGAACATTTAGATTGCTGGTGCTTTGGAGATTTGGGGTTTCTGGTAAGGGATTTGAGGCCTGTAGAAGGGAAGATGAGTAGCAGCAGGTCCTCAGGGCAGAGAGGTGCCCTGCTGACGTGAGAACTGATGCTTGGGTCCTTCTCTGCAAACACTTCCAACGTATGCAGTCATACGTTAGCACACACCCAGGTTTGCTTTCCATCCGTCCTTTCCTATCCCCCAAGCTGAAAGTCTTGCTGTGCTTCCACTTCTTAGTAGTTATTTCAGAATCTTGGAAACCACTCGGTTAAACCATCAGATCTGTACTTGCCCTGCTTCTCTCCCCTGTACCCCAATTTCTTGACTAGTACTTGCAAACTTCATGACCTGCAGTCAAGGCCTGTATTGTCCCACACCATGTTTTAAAAAGTGAAGCAGCTCCCAACATTTTAAGATTGGGAGAGTTTACATATAAAAATCAGGATTTCCACAAAGCATACATACATCAAAACACATCATGTTATGCTCTATAACTGTATATAATTTTCCTCTCTGCCCTGAGGACCTGCTATTACTCATCTTCCCTTCTACCAGTTAAAACAAGATGTTATTCCTAGCTTTCCAGGAGCTGCATATAGAATTTGATCAAATGCTTTTTTGTATCTACTGAGATGATCAAAAAATCAAGTTTTTTAATTTTTCTTAGAAGTGTGGATACTCTGTGAAACTTGGATGCATAATCCTGTATGTGCCAAAGCTGAGCAGGGCTGTCCCCCGCTAGAGAGTATGTATACTCCCCTTGTATTTGGGTCCTCTCCTCCCCTTCTTACCCGCCTGGTCCTTCCCTTAGGCAGATGAGTTTTGTTTCAACCTCTTCTTGGGTCATCCCACTATTCACTGTTAATCACAAGAGTGGCTACAGTCAGGCAGGGAAGAGCTCAGAACTCTCAATTATATTAGTACTTAACACCTCCATGAGCAGAGGTTAAAACAAGCATTTAGATGTATGAGATATTTCATACCTCCATAGTCATGAAAAGCAAGGTTAATAAAAAGGAAGTCTCTGGTATATTAATTGGAGTGAAGGAGACTATTACTGAATTAATGGAACACGTGGAACATCTGATTGACAGAACATTTTTAAAGCCATCTACTTTGTTTAAATATCAGGTTTTTTAAGGTGTAATACACGTTAAAAAAAAACCAAATTTTTTCTGCATACAATAAAATTTATCTTTCTGAGAACACAGTTCTAAGTTTTGACAAATGCACAGTCACGTAAACCTCGCCACAATTAACGTATAAAACATTTCCATCATACCCCCAAATTCCTATGTCCCCTTCTCTGCCTCCTACTCTGGCAACTACTGATTTGTTTTCAGTCTCTAGAATTTAACTTCTTCTTAATGCCATGAAAATTGGACTGTGCAGTATGTGGCTTTTTAATCTGCTGTCCTTAACTTAGCACAATGAATTTGATATTCACCTGTGTATCAGAAGTTTGTTCCTTTTTAACACTGAATAGTATGGCATTGTTTTATTCATTCATTTCATAGTCAAAGTACATTAGGGTTACTCTAGGTTGAGTCAATTATGAAAAAAGTCATTATAAATATCCACAGTTTTTTTGGCAAACAGATGTTCTCATTTCTCCTGAATAAATGAGATGGCTAGGTAACATGGTAACTGTGTAATATATAACTTTTTAAGAACCTGCAAACTCTTTTTAAAATAGTTTTAATATTTTGCATTCCCACCAGCAACATGTAAGACTTTCAGTTGTTTTGTATCTTGAGCAACACTTAATAGTACCCATTTTGTTTTTATTCAGTTCTTCTAAGAGGTGTATAATAAATATTTCTTTGAGGTTTTAATTTTCACCCTCGTGATTAATAATGTTAAGCATTCTTTCTGACATAATCTTTGGTGAAATGCCTTTTTCAAATATTGTGCCTACTTTTTTTTTTGTTTGTTTTCCTATTATTGATCTTTAAGGGTACTTTGTATACCATGGATGCAAGTCCTTATTCAAATGTGTGTTTTTCAGATATTTTCTCCCAGTCTGTGTCTTTGGAAAAGCAAAGGTTTTAAATTTTAATGACATTTAATTTATTGACATTTTCTCTTAGCAGTTGTGCTTTTGGTGTCACATCTAAGAAATCTTTGCCTAACCCAGAGCCACAGTGATTCTCTAAATGTGTGTAGTTGTGTTCAGGTTTTCTCTATACCTACTGCTCTGTTAGTTCTATTAGTTACTGAGAGAGGAGTATCGAAGTTTCCAACTAAGTTATGGCTTTGTCTTCGTTGCTGTTGTTATTGTTGCTTTGTTGTATGGGATTGTTATATATTTTCATTGACTCAATCAATCTCTTTTACTATTATGTTATGCTCCTTTTAATTCTCAAACATACTTTGAAATATTCCTTGTTATAAAATCTATTTTATCTGATATCAATATAGCCACCTCACTTTTCTTTTGATGAATATTTACGTGAGAATGTCATTTTCATCTCTTTACATTTAACCTGTGCCTTTATATGTAATGTTGATTATTTATAGCCAGCACATAGTTGGGTTTATTTGTTTATCTAATCAGGTAATCTCTATCTTTTAATCATTATGTTTAGACTGTTTATATTTAATGTAATTATTCCTGTATTAAGATCTATCATTTCCCTCATTATTCTCTTTGTGTTCAGTCTTTATTTTTCCCATGTTTTCTTCTAGTTTTGAGAATATTTTTAATGATTTTATTTATCTTCACTATCAGCTTGTTATTTATACTTCTTTTTAAATTTTATTCTTTGCCTTCACATTTACAAAGTACATTTCTAATTAATCATAGCTTATGTTCAAATTATACCATAATGTTCCATATAGTATGTAAGAACCTTAAAGTAGTATACTCACAATATTTTTTCTACTATAATTATTTTTAAGTGCATACATTTTTTAGACCTTAAGTGTGATTAAGAGAATTGTCCATTAGTGATTATTTTGTATATTTCAAAGAAGAATAAAAATTGTGTTTGATTATCTTCTTTTTTGCTTCTGAGTGGGTACTTTTAATACTCTTAACATAGTTTTCTCTTTAAGACATTGTTCATTCCCCTATCTGTATGCTGAGCTCTCTTGTTTATATACCCTAGGAATTTAGAAGTTGCTGCTTTTAGGGAGAGAACAAAGGTGAAATACAACCCATCTGGCGTCTGAATCAGAAAAATTTCTGAGATAATAGGTTCTAGTTACTCTTCCTAAAAGACTGTTTTTATGTCTTCTGGAGTAGACACATATTCTTTCTTTCTTTTTTTTCTCCTGGTGAAGGATGTTCTTCATGGATTACTGAGAGTGCTAAGACACTAGCACATAGCTGGGATCCTAAAGCTTCCCGAAACATAATATAAACAGACCATGTCTTCTATATGTAAAACATTTTTTCTTTTTCCTCAACACCCTTCACACTGCTTACGATGTGGTGAGGTGTCACTTGTGGATTAATTAGGGAGGCTCAGTGTCACAGAACCCAGCTTAAGTTTGAACTTCCATCCTACCAGTTCCTGGATGAATTGATCAGAAGTCTTTGGTCAGCAGCAGCAGAAACATCTTAATACCCCCTAAGTAATGAGGGATTGGAAGCACATGACTTCAGAAAATGCCAAAAGTTTCCCAGGAATAGGAAGTTGCCCATTCTGGGGTCCCTGTGGTTGGAGTTACCATCTGGCTTCTTTGGCATGCGGCTGTTGGGTCACAGGAACTCAGACCGCTGGACTGACTTTTGTCTCTATGCTCCTCTATTAAATTCCAGCACAGCAAAAGCCCATAGCCTGGCTGAATTTTACAATCACCTCAGGGAACTTTTAAACATACCAATTCCCAAGTCTTATCCCAATCCACGTGAAGCAGGATCTTGGGTAGTGGTAAAGTAGGGGTGGGTATGAAGATGGGGTGACCATTTTTTTACTCTTTCAAAGCTCTTCACATAATTCTAAGTGTAGTCAGGGATGTGAAGAGGTTGCCTAGATCCTTCTCTGTCTAGAAAAGCATAAGACAGTGTCATTGATCATCACACTATTTTGTGTTCAAGGAGCAAAGGTTTATTTCTAGAGAAAAACAAAAGAGCTGCTATTAAGGAAGGTAGGATGGATGCTAGGTGCAAAAATCAGCCAGCATCCTTCCCAGCAGCTGTGAGACCTGGTGTGTGTATAGTGAAAATTATGGTAAGGGATGGCTCCTTTGAGCCTCAGTTTTATTCTGTAAGTAGGGATAATACTTACTTTGTAGGACTGTTGAGAGTATTTAATGAAAGAGTGAGCTTGAGATGCCCCACATTGCATTAGTCTCTAAGGGCGGTTATAACAAACTGGGTACTTTACTGTAACAAATATTTTTTTCCTCTCACAATGCTGAGGACAGAACTCCAAAATCATATGTTGGCAGGGCCATGAATTCTCCTAAGGCCCCAGAAGAGAATCCTTCCTCCCCTCTTTGGCCTCTCTTGGTTCTAGTGTTGTTGGCTTGTGGTAGCATCACTCCAGTCTCTGCCTCTGCCTACACTTAGCCATCTTCTCTCAGTGTTCCTTTCCCTTATCACTGAATTTATAACCCCCTCTAGGCCAGGATGCTCTCACTTCTAAATCTTTAACTTAATGACATCTGCAAAGACCTTTTTCTCTAAGTAAGAATGCACGTACAGGTTCCAAGTGGACATATCTTTTTGGAGTTGGCACTTGGCAAAGTTCTATAAACCATAGCTATTATTATTTATGTTGTTATTAAAGCTACACAGAAGAAGAATCACCCAGCATGATAGACTGGACACCACACATAGATATTTTTTAAAAATAGCTGAGAATAATTTAAACACAAAACAAAACAGCGGTGCACTTGAAAGTATCAGAAAATAGAAAACTGGTCAAGTGTGAGGTGTCCATTTATTATAGACCTAAAAAGAGAGCCAGGGCTTTATATTCTGAGACATCCCTTGACCATTTCATGCTTAAATACAGCTTAGGCATAATTCCATTTGGCTTAGTTTTATAATGCTCTGGATACTCTCTTAAACACCCTTCCTCCACCTGAGTTCTCAGAGTCATCAAAACCACCCAAAGCAGCTCCCATATCTCTCTTAGGTTAATTTTTTTCTCCCAATTCTGCAGTTGACTTTTTTCATCTTTCTTGGTTCCATTGGTCCCTCTGGCCCCATAATTAGAATGTTTTCTTTCTGCTGTGTTTCTTAGTTATCTCTGCAGACTCAGATGCTGTAGACATGTGGGTCTAGCACTACCCACTTCGGCACATGGTAGCACATTAGCAGTTCTTTGGGGCAATAAGGAATTCTTATATTCTAAAAATAACAGAACTTTAAGAATACCCACTCCCACCCCAGTACTTACAGACATAGAATGAAAGCCTCATTTCTGGTTTCTGGTCTCACCATTGAGTTACAACTTAGTGGTGATTTTAAGACAAAAACAAAACAAAGAAACAAAAACCCCTCACTCATACCACACACAAGATTGACACTGAAAATGTGATTTTGTCTCTACCAGAAGCAATGAAGTCATGTTTGAGGCACAGAGATAGTTGTTACCCTGCCTGCATGATGGAACAGTTCTTTGAATCTACCCAGATTATTCTGTTTCTTAGTTATAACTTCTTTACTTGAGAATGCTGAAAAACTCAGCGTAAGCAAACTATAACAAAGCCAAGAAAAAGAAAAAGAAGTGCACAGTCCAAGTGACTGAAAAGTCTAGCTGGGCTGCAGGCATGGCTGGATCCAGGGATCAAGCACAGTCACTAGTCACTGTTTCTGTTCTCCCGTCTTCTTGACTCCTGTGTCCTCTGTGCTATCTTCATTTTAGGAGGTCATCATTATCACAGCAGCTCCAGACATATGTTAATATTTTGTCCACATATCCTATTTAACTAAAAGAAAGTGACTTCCCAAAGAATTTTAGAAAAAAGTTTCAGGGTGAATTAACAGCACTCACCAGGGTCCTGGGCCCAACCTGGAGCCACTCACCATTGCCTGCGTGGTGAATGTGATGTTCTTGTCAGTCGAATGTCAGACACCGAGATCCTAGGATAGAGGTCATCACCACCTAAACTACTCAGGTAGAAAGTGCAGAAGGTGTGATGATGCTCAAAGGTTAATCAGGCTATATCAGGAGATGGAGGATGGACAGTGACAAGGCAAAACCAAAAGAGATAAATGAAGGAAACCAAACCCAATGCCTAGCTGCTTCTCCCAGGTAAACTCCACACTGGGGGAGCAGCCCACAGGAAGGTCAGCTTGTTTCTCCTGCTTCTATGTAAACAACAGAGTCAAGGACATCTCCACTCAGGGTCTTCTCCACCTCCTAGTGCGTCTCCCATTCATGGCGGCTCTTCTTGTTCTCTGCCTGCTTGGGCTCCATTCTTTCTCATTGCATTCATATGTGTCCCTCAGACATTCCTCCTGTAGCAACTATGGACCAGGCACTACAATAGTGACATCTAGTACTAGTTCTTCCTGTAGCCTGGGAGACCTCACCTTCTGTCCCAGTTTCTCCCCCCAAGGCCAGCTGGGCTCTGAGTTCAGTTCCTATAGGCTGTCAGCATATAATGTTTCATTTATATTAGGCAACCCCCAGAGGCAGCTTCTTCTGGCATCCTGATTTATAAGGAAAAAAAAATCCCCAGGGAAAGTCTCCATTTTCAGGGACATTTGTTCTTCCCTGGCTCTGTTTTATTTTTCCTCTACCTGGTGGAAGGCTCTTTTCTTCAATTTATGTAAATCTTTTGGGTCAGTACACAGCCCCAGGTTATCATTTTCTTTATTTTCAATTTTTTTAATTGTAAGCAATAAATTGACTCAGAGAGCAGACTTTTCTCATTTGCCTTCGAACTCAAAGTTTTCATCTATGGTGCTCATGTCCTATTAACAACATGACATTTCCCTACTGGAATCTGTCACTTCCTTCTGCTGGTTAGTTGTCCCCTAGGCCATGGCCTGGCCCTTGGACCCACCTTCTCTCTCTGAAGCCATTGATACTGTGGAAGTGTCAGCAAGCAGTAGCTTTAGTTGCAAGGTCACCTGCTAATTCTGGGGCCAGAGGGCCACTCCCCCCATCCACATGGGCAGAAAGTCTGCAGTTGTTAGCTTCTGACTAATCTCCAGTGGTCAGAGCATCCCTGATGCCTTATTTTGAGCCACTTTGTCTGAGTGGTGATGGCCAGATGTCTGGTCAAACATTAGTCTGGATCTTTCTGTGTGAATGTTTTTGGATGAAATTAACACTGAAGTTGGGGGACTTTGAGTAAAGTAGATGACTCTGGGTGATGTGGGTGGGTTTGATCTAATGAATTGAAGGCCTAAATAGACCAAAAGGCTGACCTCTCCCTAAGAAGGCAAGCAGGAAGTCTACTAACAGATTGTCTTTGGACTTGAACCACAATGTGGGATTTTACCAGGGTCTCCAACTTCCAGCCCACCCTGCAGATTCTGGACTCACCAGCCTCCATAATTTTAGGAGCCAATGCCTTAAAATAAATCTCTCCGGAGGTATATATATTCTATTGGCTCTGTTTCCCTAAAGATCCCTAGTCCTGGGAGATTCAGTCCTAGGCAAAGTGGATTTTATTTTCTCTCTCAAATGTCTCAACCACATTTCCAAGCACATCCATGGCTGAGGATTTGAGATTGTTGTTTTCTTATTCACTGACTGCTAATCCTTAATCCAAGGGGAAGACCAACATTTCCTCTGCCCTCATTGAGTACCAGCCATGTCATGGTTGGGGAGCACCTACCTCTATTTAGACTCTTGACCAATAATCAGATCATGTTGTGATCTCCCATCACACAGAGCTACGTCACTGCCTATGCAGTGATCAACAAGCTGCTGCATAACCTCTGTCCCCTTAGCATCTTCAAGTTTCCCTTTAGCCTCATATTCTGGCCTCTCATGGGGCCCCCAGGTCGGCTGCCACCTCAGGGCCTTTGCACATGCTGCTATGAGGTAACCCCCACAGAGTGACACAGTGTACTTTCAACTTCTTCATGTCTCAGCTCCACGGATGTCTGCTCAAGGAGATCTCCCATGTTCATGCTATCTGTTCTGCATTCTGGTACTTTTTATGTCCCTTTCCTATTTTATTGATTTTTTTTTCTTTTTTTTTGAGACAGAGTTGCAAGCTGTCACCCTGGGTAGAGTGCTATGGCATCATAGCTCACAGCAACCTCCAATTCTT
>CAUYQV010086102.1:0-26237 GCA_963574575.1 Galagoides demidoff
TCCCAGCTACTTGGGAGGTGGAGGCAGGAGACTCGCTTGAGCCCAGGAGTTGGAGGTTGCTATGAGCTGTGATGCCATGGCACTCTACCCAGGGGGACAGCTTGAGGCTCCGTCTCAAAAAAAAAAAAAAAAAAAGAAAAAGTAGGATATAGTCACACATAGGTATGAATGTTTATGAATACATACACATACTTGAAACAATGTACTGAGAAAGGGGTGAAAAAATATACACCAAGCTGCACGTGAAGGTTCCTTCTGAGAAGTAGAGAGGGGTTGGTTGGGGAGTTCAGGGAAAAAGGATTTTTAACCTTTCACTTTATATCCTGATGTTTGCACCTTTAACAAGAAGGTTGTGTTCATATATTATTTGTATCATATAAAATGTTTTAAAATCGGTTGGAAAAAAATGCATATAAGAGTTGATCTGTGAATTGACCATCTGGCTCAGCCCAGACGATATCCTGGAGTGGGTGAGGGGAGAGAAGTCCTAGCCCAATGGTAGTCCGAGCTGGCCTGGCACATTGACTCACCGGCCTTGGCCAGGAGCAGGTTGGCCTCTTGGCTCATGAGCTGGGTGACACGGTTGTTGATGGCGTCGATGGCCTCTTGCATGGCCTTCACCCGCAGCCGCAATGCGCTGTTCTCCTTCTGTAGCATGGCATTCTCCCGGAACAGGTCGCTGTAGCCCTCAGAGCCGTCCTCCCCAATCACCCGCTTGCCCTGGGAATGGGGCATGAGGAACAGTCAGGTACCTCCCTCTGCCAATGCCCTGGCCTTTCCCTGGACATGGCAGCACTGACAGTGTCTCCTGCTCCAGGTTCCTAAAACACAGTTCCTGTCTCCCAAAGCTCAAAATCCATATGCAGCTCCCCATAACAACAAAAAATTCCAAATCCTGTAACCAGCCTCAAGGCGTTCCACAATGTTACTCAACCTACCTTTACACTGCTCACTTTCATATCATCATAAATGCCAGTCCAAGGTTCAAAACCATCCCTGGGCCAGGCAATGGCATAAATGAGTCAGTCTGGGTATAAAACAACAGGCAGTGGTAGAAACTGCAGCTAATAGGGTTCCAGACTTGGTTTAAAAGGGGCAGCTGCTAGGCTACTCCAACCAACCTAATGCCAAATGTTAGATCTTCACATTTCTCCTGAAAAACTGAAACTCCATGACTTTCATAAAGGTTGACAAGTAAGTTACATTCTTCTAAACAGGTACAAGCCGAATAAAAATCCATCTCTGTACCAGATTTAGGCCTTGAGCCACCAGGTGATAACTTCAGCCCCAGTCACATGGAATTAGACACTTTCCCCAAAGTATTCACTTCTTCCCATTTCTGTTCCTTTGTGTATGGCTTGTTCCCTATCATGAATGTCTTTCCCACCTCCTTTTGATAATACCTCATTCATTCTCCAAAATCCAAATAAAAAGCCCCCTCCTTCACAAGGCCCTCCCTGACCACTCAGGAGAGTAGGACCAACTTTTCCTTCTGTACCTTTGCAGCACACTAAACTATTCCTGTGGTCTCTACTATCAACTGTGCTGTGTCACAGTCTAGTAGTCTCATCTGCTCCAACACAGCACATTCAGTAGACACAAAAACCTCCCAGAGAATGTCTGCCCTATGCATTAGATCTATGTAAGAAAAGCTGAGGGGCTCTTCTTTCTTCAATTTAGTATTGTAAAGGCTTGGGGGCTCAGACCATGCTTGATTCACCTGTATAAGCCCCAACAGTCAGAACTATGCCTGGCACACAACCAATGTTCAGGAGGTGCATGAGGAGTGGATGGGTAGGTGATGGGAGGACGGAGGGATGCTGAGGAACTCAGGGTGAGACCACAGGGCACAGGGTGTACAGCAGGAGTGCTGGGGAGAGCCAAGAGCATGCTTACCGCCTTGTACTCCATCAGCTCCATCTGCAGGCGAGCAATCTCTGCCCGTAGTGCGCTTATCTGCTGGCTGGTCTTGTCCTGGTTCACCACCACCTTGTTCTTGATGTTGCGGGCCCGGTTGGCATATTTGAGTGTATTGAGGGTCTCCATGAAGTCTCGGTCTGAAGGGCTCACACAGGCGATCATGATGGTCTGGCTGGGGGTACAGTGAGGCCAGGGTGAGGGTGAGGGACATAGTCAGCCCCCAGGAGCACTGCTCCCCTCATTCACCCATTGCCTTCATGCCTGAAGGACCTGGACATTCAGGAGGGCAGAAGCTGGGGTGTGGAGGTCTGGACTACCTGGCCAAGAGTTTCCATTACAACAGTGGGTAACCACAGTGGAGGCAGCTCACAAGGTTGGGGAGGTTGTGAGGTATCATTGACAGGGTCCTCTGCTTGGTGAGGAGGATAAGCCACACAGCCTGTTTTCTGACATTCCCCATCTATTATCCCATTTGGACCATACAACTTCCTTTAGGACTATCCCTCCCTGTTGTACAGATAATGAAACTGAGTTTGACTATAATCGCCTAGGTACAGTACTGAAGCACCTCAAGGTTCCTACCTTCTAAACCTGCAGCCCACAGTGGGAAGGCTTTCTCCTCCATGGGCCATCATGTACCACACCCATGTGTCGGAATTCTCCAGAAACCCCCATGCCACCCCTGCCCTATCACGGGCACTGGTCATCAGATACCTGTTGCCCCCTAGTGAGTCCTGGAGGAGCCGAGTGAGTTTGGAGTCCCTGTAGGGCACGTGTACCACCTTCTTGCTCTGGTCCCCCAAGGCGCTGATCACATTGCCCAAGGCCAGCTGTGGGAGATAGACCCTGGCACTCACCCAAGGCAGGAAGGGCAGGGACAAGATAATCCCCAAGCTCTAGGTACCTGCCTCACTGGCCCCTGCATCCCTCAGTCTGCCCAGGTAGGATATAGGCATATGTGATAAGCTGGGGAAATCAGGAAGCTGGGGGCAGGGGAATGCCTGAGGGTGAAGGGCCAGTTGGCAAGAGGAGTGCACAGGATGGGTGGCCGTGGGGTCATAGGTCTTTGGCGGGGTCTGAAACTAAGCCATGTGCGCTGCTGGGCTGATGGCCCACCAGATGCCTACCAGGCCACAGTTGATGGAGATGCCCTCCTTGGCCCGCTCGCCGGTGGCCCCAGTCCGCTTTAGTCGCTCTGAACCAGCCAAGTCCACAAAGTGAAACTTCGCAGTGAGTGTCTCATACTCACTGGCAGGAGCTGTGCCCTCAGGAAGGCCAGTGACCTCGCTCACCTGTAGAAGTTGGCAGCTGACTCCCTCACCTCACCCCCCAGCTTGCTGCTCCTCTGCCAGGGCAGGCTGCCCTTAGCACATGCAGAGCATCCAGCAGTATAGGCAGTTATCTGGACATGCCTGGCTCTCATTCAATCCTCACAACACAATGATAGGGACATGGTTAGTCCATTGTATAGATGGGGTAACTGAGGTTTAACAAACAAGAAAAATAAAACTCAGCAGGTGGCAGAGGTGAGCCCCAATTCTGGTTTGCTATGTCTGGATCTACGGCTCCTCCTCCTGCCCTCTCTGGGGTACTCTGAGGCAGAGCAGCTCCTAGGACCCCCAGGGGTTCCTCACCAGGTCTGGCTGGGCACACACACGCATCTGGCACAGGTGGATGGTGAAGATGGCATGGGAGCGGGAGCTCTGAACATTCATCTGGGTGCTGGCTGTGGTGCGTGACAGGGCCCCCTGCTTCAAGCACTGGATAAGCTGTGGACAGAGGCAGAAGTTAGGACTCAAGACTTACTATGCTGCCAGCCCTTGCCCTTTCAGCATGCCCTGGGCCTGCCCCAGACCTCCAGGGGACTCACCTCCTCCTGGGAATGAATGAGGCGAGAAGTAACGCCTGTGGTGTAGATGCTACCATTCGCATCCTCATGGATCTTGATGTTGGACCTGCGGTGGCGGGTGTCAGGGTCACGGGTGCAATCAAACAGGTCAAGGATCTCTTCATTATAGAGCTGTGTGAGGAACAGGCAACTGGTGAGTTCACATGGCAGAGTGTGGGCCCCAGGGGGCTGTTTTGTGTTTATAAACCATCTGTTTTGCAGATATGGAAACTGAGGCTCTAGAGGTCAATTTGCCCAACCTGATCCTCTCTGAGTTCTAAATTACATGGTCTTTCTCCTGGACAGGGGTGGGAGGGCAGCTGGGCTCTGGACAGAACTATCCCAAGGCTGTACACTGCTCCTCCATTTCCTAAGGAACTGACATCCAGCATCTCGCAGCCCCTGCAGGGGGCTAAGGACCTGCCTTGCTGGCCCCTGCATCCCTTAGGGCAGTCCTAGATGTGGGTAAGGAAGACACAGTCATGATCTGGGCGGAGCGCTACATTTCTGGACTGGGAGTCAGGGGATAGATAATGTGATTCCAGATGAGGGAGGGCAGAAATAGAACTCACTGGAGACCTGGGGAGACTTGTTCTAATCCCAATAGTCCCTGGGAGCTGTGACAAGCTCCCTGTGTGGGAAAAACATATCTAGGTACCATGCCCTATGCTCATGAGGGAAGGTGGGCAGGGAGAGTGTGCCATGGTGGCCCAGCCTCATGAAAAGAGCCTGGTAAGACTCTTTTGTGGGAGGTGACCTGGCCAGGAGCAGGTAGTCTCAGCTGTGGGATTCCTGCACTTGGAACCATAGGCAGGGAAAGCTTCATCCCACTGAAGGTCTGGGATGTTCAACAAGCAGGGAGCTGGGGTTGGGGGGCATGAGAGAAGAAGATGGGGCAGCTGGCACAGCAGCCAAGAAAATGCTGTAGGGCAAAGAGGGGACTGCAGTCTTGGACATCCGAGGCTTTGATGCCCTTAAAGGGACTGAAATATCCTACAGGAAGGGGAAGAGGAAACGGAAGGGATGGTGCCGGTGGGGGGCCACAGTGAGTGTCTATCTTTCTGTGTTGAGACAGACACACTGAATTATTTAACCTCTTCTGTTTCACCCTTTGGTGTTGATTTTCTAAGAACTAGCTTGAAGGATCTCCATGGCAACAGGATGAAGAAGGAAAGAAAACAGATAAAAGAGAAAATCTTAGAGATACACAAGCAGCAGGACACATGCGCACAAGGGCGCACACACACACACACACACACACACACACAGGCAGTCCCGTTTCTCAGAAGCTAAAGTCCAGAAGGTTAAAGAACCACTCCCAAGTGTGAAATGTGGGGTCCCTGGGTACCCTAAGGGAATGGCAGCTACCCTGTGTACCCCAGAGGGTCAAGGGTGGGCATGAAAGGCCCAGAGGAGGCTGAGGCCTCATCCTTCCCTAAAGGAGCAATGTGAGTACAATCAGATTATGGGGTGAGTACCCAGGATGGCTGCAAACCCAGCAAATGCCTCAGAGCTATGGTTCTTGGGTTGGGGTTTTAGATGACAAGAATCAGAGCTGCCTATCCACGTGTCCTAGAGGAGGAGCCAGGTCAAGTCAGGCTTTCATGAGTAATGCCCAGGTCCATCTGCCTTTAGAGAACCAATCCGCTCTGAAAGGGCACCTTACAGGCAAGAGCTCCTACTTCTAACCTACTTAGCCGGAGCTTAGCACAGGCCCAAAGGTTGAGTGTCCAGAGACCCTGCCACTCCTAAAAGCCCCGGGCTACCACAGGTCCAGGCCCAACATTCTCCCAGAGAAAGGCCCCCTTGAGAAGACCTTTCTGCCCGGAAGTCAGAGCAGAAGCATGCCACGGTGGGTCAGCCTCCTAAGAGGAGCTTCTCAGCCAGAGAGGGACAGAACAAGCTGAGAAGGGGCCCAGAGAAGCCCAGAAGGGAAAGAACCAGCGTTCTCACGATACACTAGGCCTACACTTTCACGTCACCCTCACAAAACCCCCAGTGAAACAGATATCACCCCCACTTTGCAGATGAGGCCCAGAGTAGGTCACATGGCTAGTAACTGTGAAAGCTAGAATCAGTCAGGGTCTAGAAAGGTCTTTATAGGTCATTGACTCAACCTCTATCTGATGCAGGAAATTCCTTCAGAATATCCCACCAAATACTCCTCCAGCCCTCACCTGGACTTTTGGTAGCAGGAAACTTATTACTTCTACCTGTCCCCATGGCTCTCTAGGTTCATCTCATCGTGCTGGAAGGGGACCCAGCTCCCATGCTTGTAGCCCACCAAGTCTCCCTCCTGCCACCCTATAACACCACAGTACCTCCAGGAACTGAGCACTGACTTTGAACTCAGGCCCAGCCACACCCTGTTCCTGTGCCCGACGCTTGCGCTCAGCGATGCCCTCAAAGAGATGTGCGATGGCCCTCGGGATGATGCCCTGCTCCTCCTCCGATGTCGCCATGTCGAAGCCAGTGCCCATAGTGTATGTCTTCCCAGCCCCCGTCTGCATCAGCAAAGATAAAAGGAGGGTGTTACCCAGTTCCTTTCCTGGTCCCAGAGCCACACCCTAGTGAAGTCTCTTAGAGGCTACCCTCTGCTAACCATCCTCAAACAGACAGAACTGTGCAGCTGTGTCTCAAATGCTTTGAAGGTAGAACTGTCTCCTCATCAGGAGGGGGACCAAGAAGGTTGGAGTGACCACTGGTGGGGTACAGGTGGCTTACCTGTCCATAGGCCAGCACTGTGGCATTGTAGCCCTCAAAGCAGCCCTCGATGAGCTTGTTCACACAGGTTGAATAGATCTGTTCTTGCCAGGTGTCCAGGTCAAAGACAAAGTCATAGGTGAAGGCCTTGTCCTTCCCCAGTAGGACCTGGGGTTCTCCTGGGGTAACAGAGGTGCAGATGTGACAGCCCTCAATCTTCTCCTTCGATAGCTGAGGCCGGATCCTGTCCAGGACAAGGAGAGCCCTGGGTCAGGCCCAGGTAGAGAGGGGCTGCTATAGGACCCACCCTCGCACCACCTGGCAAGATTCCCCTCCTCCATAGACCAGGGGAGGTGGGGGAGGAAGCTTGGGAGCCTTCCAGAGGATATGGGCAACTTTTGTCATACAATAACAACAACATCAGTATCACCAAAACAGCAGTTGTTAACATTTATTGAGCACTTTGTGTATATGAGATGTGTTCTAAGTATTTCACATAAATTAATTCATGTGTTTGTCACTATAAGGCTGTGACATACTTATTTGCCTAATTTTACAGATTAGAAAACTGAAGCTGAGAGAGTTAAAATGATTTGTCAAAATTGTATGATGGGGAGTGACAGACCTAAATCCAGGTCTGTGTGACATAAAAGCACACACTCCTAATTGGACTGGGAGCCCTGGACACTGGCTTCTCCTCCAGGAGAGCAGATAGCCTACCCACTTGCAGATAGACAGAGCTCAGGGTCAGGATGGGGAAGAGAAAGGCAGGCCTAGGTGTTCCCTAGAGCTCTGGACCACATTCTCCAGAGCCAGGATTGAGTTCTAGATGGGACCAGAGCCTCTGCCAAGATCTGTCGGGGCTACAAGGGTCTTCTAGTCCAGGAGCCCCTTCCCAGATGCCAGAGCCTGGAGGACATTCTGAGGCACAAGCTCTGGTTCTTTTCCAATCCAACCTTGGCAGACCAGGTCAGGTCAAAAGTCCCTGTGAAGGACAGGGGCCTCTAGGAAATGGGCCCATGTGCCATACTCTGGTGGGTTCTCCTGTAAAGAGGAGGCAATGTGGCATCAGGACTATATGACGAGCCAGCCATGGACAGAACTGTCTCCATCTAGCCACCCCTTCCTCCCTCTTCCAAGCAGCCATCACCATGACGAGGTCCCCATGGTAACAGAGCATGAGTCAGTGAGCATGCGTGTACTAGGATTGGCAGAAGGCACCCCCCAATACCCTAAAGTAAAAGGGAGGTGGGTCAGGCTGTCATGCCCATGGGCTCACATAAGCCAGCCTGTCAGTGGGCACTCACAATAAGCTGCTTGTCAGGCTCCCTCTCTCTAAGCCAACATTCACCAAGAGAAGAAAGAATGCCAGGGACCAGACCAGCACCCACCCAAGGCCCAGAGGCGCCTAGCTACAGAGCCCCGAGTCTCCAAGTTGCCACCCTGTCTCCGTTCCCTGCTGCCCCAACCCCCAAGGTCCACTGACAGTTACAGGATAAGGGAGGTACTCACCTGAGCCCATTCCCTACACTTGGCCATGAGGAAGTTACAAGGGACCAGAGAGGTGGGAGAATGCCTGGGGACAGGAGCTGAGGCAAGTAGAGCCGGCCCAGTTCCTACCCATAGATGGGAGCCTGTGCTTTCTTCAGAAGTGTTTTCCCTGGGGTATGAACAGATCTTCATAGATCAGTGGCTCTCCTTTGAAAGGAATGAAAGCTCAAGGAGGTTACCACCCTTATCCAGCTATTCCGGACCCAGATGGAATAGGAGCTCAGGTTTTCAGTCTCCCATCTGAAGTGGCTTCTGGCTGAGAAGGGAACAGCTGATCCCTCCTCATCCTTGGGGACCTGAAAGATCCTTCAAGTTGCCACTGTGTCTCTGTCCCCTGCTGCCCCAAGCCCCAAGGCCCACTCTGAGTTACAGGACAAGTGAGACCCCAGTGAGAGCTCAGGGCCAGCAAGGCTCTCACCTCTAAGACCAAGGAAAGAAGCCACACATGTGGCTGAGTGCTCACCACGTGCCAGGCAGAATCTAAACTGCCAACTCCATGAGGTAAGTACTGCCACCCTGGTTTATAGATGAGGAAGTTGAGATGTTGTTCAGCCAGAGTCACAGACAGCCTCTTCAATGGTCCTGTACTGGCTGTCTCTAAGGACCAGGGCTCAGAGTGCCCAGGGAAAAGAATACCCCACGTATGCAGGGAGAACAAATAGCAACTCAGAGGAAGGATGTCACACTGCTCACAGGTACCAGACAGGAATCTTGGGCCTGTGCACCCAAGACCAAACAATTCTTCCCAGGGCCTCCAGGTGCTTCCAGGTGAACTGAATGTCTGTCTAGCCTGGGCAATTTCTGAGAACCCTCCAGCCCTGTTGCTAGCACAGCTCCCGAAGACGCCCTCTCTTACCACGTGGCTGCCTGCAGTGGGATTTCTGGATTCAATTCAAATACCATTTAATTACTGTAGGCAGATGGCAATACTGGCGATTGGAGGAAAATCGAATCAGCATCCCTGGAGACAGGGGGAGCAGGGGAGGGGGAGCAGCAGCTTGGTTTGGCTTATCAGAGCCCGTCAATGAAAGAGGCAGCATCTCCTTCAGCAGCTAGGCCCCAGCCCACCCGGGGAGCCCGCCTGCCAGGAACAAGAGAAGGAACAGAAAAGCGGTCTGAGAAAAAAGACGCAGAGGAGGAGAACCTGGGGGGCTTTAGGATCCAGGAGTTATACTGTCAGTCATTTACCTCGGGACAGCACATCCTGATATGGGGTCCCCTGTGGTCAGAGACAGCTATCTAGCCCCACGCTGCCCATTCTAAGCACTAGAGTGCTTTGCCAGGGTGTAGGTGGATGAGCAGTGTCACCCAGAGATACACAGAGCAGCTGAGAGGCAGAGAATGAACCTTGACTGTGTCACTAATTCCCAAGGCAAATGACCTAGAAGAGGCAGAGAGTGTTAAAGAGGGAGAATGGGGACTGAATGAGTAACTGGAGATGGACGCAAAAGAGAACTAAGATTTCACGGACACGCTCTATGTGCTATGCTGGGGCACCACAGACTACCTGATTTAAGTGATGCTATGAGCTACAGATTTCAATTCCTATCCTTCAGAAAGGAAAGGTGAGGCTTAAAGTGGTTAAGTTATACGCACAGTAAACACAGTGAAGTTGGGCATCAATCCCAGCTCTGCCCTTCCACTTCTCCAGCTGCCTCCTATTGGAAAACTCTCAAACCCCAAAATTGCTAAATAAACTTCATCCCCCTCAGCACCACCAGAGCCAGGGAGGTGCTCTGGAAGGAATCCTGCATGTCTGCCCATGCGTGCATCAGGCTGACTGACTCCCCATCTCAGTCTTCACCACACCCTGGCTGGTGGAGAGTTCAGACTCATACCCCATAGGCAGGAGACCAGGGTCCTTGTACATCTGAGCCTCTGCTTTCTCCTGGGTTATCCAGATGATCTCTTCCCAGTGCTAACTTTCTAAGAACTCCATCACCCTCCCCTCCAGCAGCCTCTTCTGGCCCCACCGAGAGAGGTCACTTCTGTGGGCTGCCCTCAAAGTGCGAGTTCCCTGCTTGGCCCCAGATAAAGGGAAGGAAGAAAATTTCCCCTCATTGCAGTGGCAAGGCTAGGAACCACTCACAGCCCTCCTCCTCCCTGGGGACATGGGAGAGGAGTCAGAGGCCAGTCTCTAGGGTCTTCCAAAGAGACATGGTGAGCCCTAGGGGGGGAAGAACCAGAGCCAGGACTAGGGGCAGACAAGGGAGGCATGTGTTTTAAGTGCAAAATTTAAGGAGGCAAGAAAGAACTCAGCAATCAATATCAATAATAATACAATATTCAAAAAAATCTATTTGGCAGATGAGGGCCCACAGGCCAGCTGCCTGCTTATATCGTGAAACATTTGGAGTCATTTCTGCCCAGGGATATTCTGAATCTAACCTGGGGCATCTCACCCCAACCGCTTCCCCCGCCCCCATCCTTCTCTCAGGGTTCTGCAGGGAGGGGGGGAGTGCCGGCTGGACAGCCCCACTCAGAAAGGCCCCCGGAATCTCCCAGAACAGAGCCCAGCCTATTTGCCACTTGGCAACTCACAGGCTGAGCGGCGGCTGAGAGCGGGGTAGGACAGCGAAGAGAAAGGGCCCGGAGCTTTTCAGAGGCAGGATCTGGTACTGGCAGCGAGGCTGCTGAGCTTCCTCTGTTCACTATTAAGCAGAAGGGGGTGTGATGTGGGAAGCTGTCCCCCACCCCCAGAGAAACGCTCACGCTGGGAGAGCCCCCTCCTTCCCAGCCGATCCCCACCCTCTGCCCCCACCCGCTTGGTGCCCGCGGTGGCGGCGGCGGGACAAAGGCGGCAAGTCGGAGCCTAGAGCTGCGGGAAGAGCTGAGCTCAGCGGTTCCTCGGCTCTTCGGGGAGCCAAGAGGGCAGGGCGGAAGGGGAGTACAGAGGAGACAGGGAGGGGGCAGGCCAGGAGATGCTGAGAGACTGCCAAGGAGAGAAAACGCTGCAAAGGGTACCGACCCTGCACATGCCCGGAGCCCCGCACCCCACCCACGACTTAGGAGGGGAGGATTGGCGCTAGCCCGGCGGCCTCAAGCCTGTCCTTAATGACGTCACACAAAGCGGGCCAATCACCCCTCCAGGAGCTCCGCCCCTGACCTTGGGTTCCTA
Source organism: Galagoides demidoff (assembly GCA_963574575.1). NCBI lineage: Eukaryota > Metazoa > Chordata > Mammalia > Primates > Galagidae > Galagoides > Galagoides demidoff. The sequence goes on from CAUYQV010086102.1 coordinate 11,181, forward strand.
GAGGTTGTCCTAGCTTCCCAGGTGAAATTAGTCCCACCCAATCAGAGGGCTAGAGCCTCTCCCAGAGTTCCTAAATGACCTGTCCCCACCAAATCTTTTAGGCCCCTAGGGGTGCAGCCCTAGGCTTTCCACTTGCATGGTTTTACTTATAATAGAATAGGGAGTGATGGGTCATGTTATTAAAATAACTTAAGAACTGTTCCAGAATCCAGGAAAATTCTTAGAGGTGTAGTGCATGATCTGTGGTGTCTGATGCCCTTTCTTTGCTGGTTCCAGGAACCCCATTATGCCTTGGCTTACTAAACTCCCTCAATTAATGACAACTGCCACACTTAGGGAGCAAGAATGCCTCTTGCTAGACACTATCAAGGATGCTTTGCACGTTAAGTTATTCATTACATTGTTTAGTTCTATGGTAAGTATTTTTGCCCCTAATTTACAAATGAAGGAAGAGACATGTAACTTGGCTCAAGGTCACATACCTAATATGTAACAAGGTCTTCACCTTTATTAGCTATCAGCACTGAAGATTCAATTGAGAGCAGAGCTGGGGAGAACTAGCATGAGTGCAGCTGCCCTCTTGTGTGTAATTTACACTTCAGGGATATCTAGGCTGGGAAACACCCTCACTCACAACTCTACCTCAAAGGCTTTGAAAAGAACCAGAGATCTATACTACTTATGCCTCTAAGATGGCCAAAATAAACAACATTACTAGTCTCTTCAGAAAAAAACCCAGGGGGCTAAAAATATATCTGCTCTTTTCTCCTAGAAGACTTCTGCTTTCCTGGAATCCTGAAAAGGAGCCCCCAGAGGCCAGTGGGCAGCCCAGGGAGGGACCTCAAAGTCAGGAAGCTCACCGTCCTCTCCCTGGGTGTGCTGCCCCCAAGCCCAAGGGGAAAAGCAATGTCTCAGCCCCAAAGAGGCATGTATGGCTCCAACTACTGGCAGCAGGGACAGCAGGAGCTGAGCTATTGTATCTTTCAAGGTGGAAATAAGTTTGCGTACATATGCACATGCGTGCATGTGTGTGTAAACATGTGTCTAGTCTGCTGGACACACAGGGTTGCATAGCCACACTGTAACCTGTGAGGCACCAGCTCTTCCTCATCAGTGACAGGGCAAGATCAAAGGGGAACTCAGCTATAGCAGGAGGGATTTAGATAAGCCAGCAAAAAGAACTTCCTGCCTGCAATGATGTTAAACCTGGGTAAGGGAAGTCTGGAAGTTTGTGGAATCTTCTTCCTCAGAAATCACTGGTCTCTGATACTCGTTGATATCACTTGCCTCATTCTGTACATTCTCTACCCATCAGGCCTCATCTGATAAGGATACTATCTCATACCTTTTGAGGACCTATGTGCCAAGCTCTTTGATATATATGAACACACATATTATGACAACCCTGTGAAACTGGGGATCTCTGTCCCATTTAACTGAGGCTCAGCAGGTGAAATTTAACAAGCCCAAAGTCACACAATTTGTAATGGTGGAGATGAAATTCAAACCAAAGCTGCCTGTGGCCAATCCTGCCTGGAGAAAAACAATCCCCTTACAGAATCTCCCGGACTGATCCTACCGACAGCTGCTAGCAGTGCCACTAGCTGTCTGTTGGGAAAGCATTTTCTCCCTTTTGCAGTTAAGAAAGCCAAAGCCTAGAGTATGGGGAAGTGTGGAGCTGGGAACCCAAGAGGGTGCTTCCCTGCCAGAGGAAGGAGGCTCTCCTCTGCAGCAGAAAGAGGACGTCTACACCCCCACTTTAATGAGCATCCTCTCCTCCTCCCCATGGCAGCCTGCCAGCTCTGGGAAGGGCTGCTAGATGCAAATCCCTGCTCTCAGGGGAGTCTGGCTCCCAGATACCCAGGGGCTTTAGGTGACTTAGGCCAGACAAGGCATCTTCCCACAGAGGCTAGTCTTCCCTAAGACAAGGTGGCAAGATCTAATTTGGGGTGTTGGCCCTTTCAGCTGCAGGGGTAAAGTGTAGGGACAGCCTAGCACTACTGGGGACAGAGCCACCAGAATCCAGGGGACAACAAGAAGGTCTTGTTGCTCTCCCATTGAACCCTCTCCTGGCCCCTTAGACACTCCTACAGCCCAGCCCTCTTGAGGCTACCCTCAGGGAAAAAAGGCTGGGCCTGGCTCTGAACCCCCAAACAAGAAGGCTTTGTGCTGTGAGGCCAAAGGGCAGGGTTTGGGAGGACCTGGAAGGCCGGGTCTAAGGAGTCTCTCAATCTTCTCTGCCTGACCTCTGCCCTCAAACATGTTCCTGAGAGCAAAGGAAGGGGGTGTGACACTCTAAGAAAACCTACAGGAGGCCTTGGGGTAGCAACCCGGGATGCCTGGAATTCAGGACTCTGACCCTACTCTCTCCTCTAGGGTTGTCCTTGATCTTAGGATGAATGGATATTACAATGAATGGATGAATTCCAGTTGTACAGAGTCCTGGTCACTCACTTCTCAGTGATGATCAGGGTTAGACCGGCAAAGAGAGGAGAGAGGGCCTGCTGTGTGGCTCCCTGAGTTTTGCTCTTCATGGCCCTGCAGGGCATTGGGATGTCAGCAGCACCCAGGGGCACCCCCTAGAAAGGCTGAAACCAGGCATGGGGAGGAAGCAGGTAAGCAAGCAGATTGGGGTGAGATGTCAGAGAGTTTGCAGAGGTTGAGCTGAGAGCAGGGGCCAGTCCCTGCCCTGAGCAGGACATACCCCCAGCCTGCCATAGGCCTGGCTATAAGAGGTAGCCAGGAGCTTCCTGAGGGTCTAACTCCTCCTTCTCTGGGGCCTGGGAAGAGGGGAAAGCCCAGCCCAGGAAAGTGCCGCTCAGCTGTGCTCCAGCATCACTCTCCCTGTCCCACCCCCATCTCAGGGCATCTGGCAGGGGTTTCCCATGACCTCCCGGGAGACAGGAGACTCTGCAGAGCCAGGCTTAGCTCAGAGCTCAGAGCTGTGACAGCACTGGCATCTGGCATCTGGTGGGGGGCAGCTCAGTGGGGACTGGGCCCTGGGGACGTTCCCCTGCTGAGGAATGCAGAGCAACAGGCAGCTGGCTGCCTATGGAGGGCAACAAACCTCTCCCTACCACACTGGCCCTGTTCCCCAGCCTGCATGCAAGCCAGCTCTCCTCTGTGCACCTTAACTTGGCCTGGGGCAGGACCAGCCAGCCTAGAGAAAGGAGGACAGGGCTCTGATGATAAGCAACATCTGGGTAGGACTTCCTTTCCACATTCCAAGGCAGCTGGAGTAAGAACGTCCTCAAATGAACAGGACAATACTGATACCTGACCTGAGGCGTCACAGCCCCTCCCACTGAGCTCCACCCCTGCCCCTCCTCCTTAGGGATGCAGAGGTAGATCTCGGAGCCAAGGAAGACCAATCCCAGCCAGGCTCCCCTCCTGGCGGAGAGGCAACCTCTCCTCCCCCAGCCCAACATCCTCTCAGTGTCCTTCCAGCTATTCTAGGAGGGAAGGGCACAGAAGACAGGAGAACTAGGACACTGAGGGTTCTGCCCTTGGAATGGTGTGAGGGGACTTGGCTGCCCCCAGAGCTCCCTTCCCTACAAAGTGGCAAAATGGATCCCAGGCAAGGATGCAGAAATAAGAAAGGGAGAATGGGGAAGGAGAAGTGCCCCAAACACAAGGGGGAACAGCATGGATTTAGGACCAAGGTGGTGACCATGCTCATAAGCAATCCCATAGCAGCAGTTCTCAACCTTGGGTCACGACCCCTTTTTCAAAATGAACATAAATTGCCGCATTAGGAAGGTTGAGAACCAACTGCAGGGAAAACCCAGACAGCCTCGGATCTGCATAGCACTTGTGCCTTCCCCGGAACTGAGGCATGGAGACTCTAAGCACAGAACTAATTAGCAGGTGAATTAGGAGGCAGCTCAGAGTAGTTCCAAGTGTATGGGCTCACAAGTAAGAGTGCCCTGGGTTAAAATCCAGATTCTTCCATTTCCTGCCTGTGTTTTCACATCTATACAATGGGAATAATATTAGTTACCTGGCAGCTTTAATGGGATAAGGCAGGCACAATGCCCGCACTGTGTTCAGTAAATCACAGTGCTTAGCCACCTCTTGGTTCAGACTCCATTCTGTCACAAGGTTCTTTCTGCTCTAAATTAATTAAGGGGTGGGAGGTGGATTCAATTTACCACATAGTTTCTTATAGCTTTAACTTGAAAGACACCTCTCAGGTCTATTAAAGTTAGGACTTATTTTTATTTTTTATTTTTTTAGAGATAGAGTCTCACTTTATCACCCTTGGTAGAGTGCCATGGCTTCACAGCTCACAGCAACCTCCAGCTCTTGGGCTTAGGCGATTCTTTTGCCTCAGCCTCCTGAGTAGCTGGGACTACAGGTGCCCGCCACAACGCCTGGCTATTTTTTTGTTGCAGTTTGGCCCTCGGTATATGGGAGCTGGCACCCTACACACTGAGCCACAGGTGCCGCTCAGGACTTATTTTTAAAACATTTTATTTATATTCAACTCTTCAGGAGTCTACTCTATATTATGTTCCTCCTCTTTGGAGGGAATTCCTTCATTCAAACCACTTCACCCATGAACAAGCCAGAACAAACCAGCTGTTCCCATTCTCCACTGGGTAAAACTGAGGCCCAGCAGGACAGACTGGGAAGGGACCCCATCATATAGCCAGTGAATGAACTGCCTTGGCTCAGGCTCTGCCCTTTGCTCTCAGAGCTGTCAGAGTGAGGGTGTCTACCACTTCCCCAGCCCCACCCCACCTCCACTGGGAGGCTTTCTAAAGCTGAGATCCAATCAGGCAGGCTATTGGGTGAGGGAGGGGGAGGTTTCCGGGGCCTGTGGTTACTACACTCTACTTCCTTGTGATGACATAAGCCCTATTTCTGCAGCAGGAGGCCACTACCAAGATTCTCAGGTCTCCATACTGCCCACATGATGTCTGGTTTAGGCCTCAGTTTCCCAGTTCTATAAACTGGACAGCATGGGACACAGGTGGCAATGATCGGCATTGACTTGCTTTGGGACTCAGAAGGCTCCCCACATTCTCACCCCACCCAGTTTCTCCTGTTGTCTTCAGTTTCTCTCTCCCAACTCACTGATGCTCTTGACTCAAAATTCAGTGATTGACCAAGATTTCAGGGTAGTCTAGAACTAGAAAAATAACTGCAGCAAGAGAACCCAAACAGGAGAGGGAGGGGTACACTCTAATACCATCCCTTGGGTTCCCCCCAACCCCTTGCTGAAGCCTATAGTCTCAATGATGGATGCAGGACTGGCCAAGGCACCTCCCCCTCCCCAGCAGACTAAAGGAAGGAAGCTTAGGGAAGCCAGGCAGAGATAAGGGGGAGGGGCTTAAGCAACATTGAGGGCTCCCCTCATAGAGGGAGCTAAGAGCTAGGGGCTTGAAAGGGTCTTAAATAAACTCACCATGTGACTTGGCTTCCTTCCCCAATTTTAACTTTGCCAACTTGCATTTCTTAATAGCTATACCCCTTCTCCCCTCTATTTTGTCAGGCCTGTATTTCTGCAGCCTGGGGCATAGCTCACCCTCACCTATCTCTGGCCCTTCTGCACACCTCCTCTCCCAGGTAAAGGCCAGTCCTAGTCAAGCCCAGGAAGCTGAGAGTCTTTACAGTACAAGGGGATTAATGGATAAAGGGATCACAGGGCAGGCTGGAGGGGCCAGCTTGGGAATCTCTTGGTGTAAAGCCACCTAGCCTGGGTTCAGGGGCAGAAGGACCAGACTCCACCTAGCTGGGGAAGCCACAGGGTGGGACTTTGGGGGGTCTACTCTGACCTGGGTCTTCTGTCCTTATCTTGAAGGCCCAGGTCCTGCAAGTGTCCTTTGCCTGTTCTGGAGCCCAGGCCTTCCCCATAGAGCAGCCCTCCACAGATAGACAGCTTTGCTCCTCATCCCAAACACCTTCTAGGGCCAAGAGCCCTGGGCCTGGTACTTATCACCTAGTCTAACAGCTCCAGGGCCTCTCACCCTGCACACACACCAGACTAATCTGTCTCATCCAGGTCTCCCAGTCTGAAGAGCTAGATCTAGGGCTTACTGCAAGTTATTTTCATGGGAATTAAGAAAGTACTCAGTCAGATTCAGGAAAGGACTTCCAGAAAGTCAGAAAGACAGCTAAACCTGGCAGGAGGTAGTGAGCCCTGGAGCTGGGCTAGGCTCTAGGCAATCCCAAATCTTTGTCTTTCCCATAAGTGCTCTACACTAGTGCACATCACCACCCAGTCTTTTAGATGGGATAAGTGATTTCTAAGGGTAGAGGGAGGGGGGTACAAGAACTCTCCCCTACAACCTTACAACCTGTCACTAGCACCATCTGCTCCCCCTCCCAGCCCAGCCCAGCCCTGGCCCAGTCCTATCCTCAGCTCTCTGATTAGAAGCTGGGTTCTGTCCAGCCATTGTCTGACTTCCACGGCCGGCTGCCCATTGAGGTCTGGCGTGTGCTGGGGCTGGGCACTCATGCTGGGGTGAAGCAGAGGAGTGGGTGGGGGCCTCACTTTCCCAAAGCCCCTGAAGATGCTCAAACCCCCTACCCTTCCATCCAGATCAGTGATGCAAGGCAAAGCATAGAGGCATCCTGACACCACTTAGGGCAATCTGACTAGGAAGCAAAGATGACACACTGCACCCTGAAAAACTAGGTGCAGAGGGCAGGCAAAGTCCTTTCTCTGTGGAAAGGGTTCCAGGAACCTTCTAGTAGTGGGAAGGAAACACTAGCTTTTCCTCACTCTTCTATGCAAGATGCCAATCCCATGAGACTCCCCAGGTAGAAGCCTCACCCCTTACCATACCCCCCATTCCAGCCCAGGGACCCTGAACAGAGGTGTGTGTGTGGGGGGGGGGGGGAGACAGGCTTTGTTTGGCTCTGCAAGATGGAGTCTAAAGGAAAGCCCCCTGTGGAAGGAGCACCCTAACCTTCTTCCTTTCCAGTCCTAGTTCACAATGGGTAGGGGCCAGAGCTTCAGATTTCCCTTTTATGGTGTTTTTGGACTCTCCCAATCTGCTGCAGATGCCATATTTACATTTCTCACTCCCACCCCTCACCCATGCACCCCCTCCCTCGACCTACACTGGATCCTGCTGCAATGTCAGTCCCAGCAGCAGCCTGGCCCCGCCCCAGCCAGCCCACCAGGCACCTGCAGGGCTCCTCTTTGTCTCCCTGCCTGTTCAGGGCCAGGAAGGCTGTGCTCAAGTGATGCTCCAGTGCTGCTTGGGGTGCAAGGGCGGAGGTGCCTCAATCTCCCTCCCTCAATCCCAGCACTGATCAGAGGCAAGGTCCTCTTCTCTGGTCTGTAGAGGGCTGACCAGGTGGCAGGGGCATCTGCCCTGGAACAGGCAGGGGAAAGCTTTTCCATCACCATCTCTGACCCTGTCTAGAAGCAACTCTCAGGACCCTTGTTATCCGGGTCACATGTGACCCAGGGGATCTAGAGACCTGTCTCAGAGACCTATCCTAGACCTGAACCCCTCTTGCTATCCATCATACAGGGTTGGGGCAGAGATAGATGTTCTCTCCACATTCCTACCTTGGTGAAAAGTCCCACATAGGCACTCTGCCACCAATACACCCCTCTCAAAGAGAAAAACCCAAAACAAAAACTGGCAGAGGTGATGTGGTGCAAAGCATCTCCACCCAGCACAAAGAACACAGATGGTTCAACTTCACAGCATTTCCTGTCCCCGCACCTCTATGAATGTACCCCTCCCAATACAATCTACCCGGCTTGTCCTCTCCCTGCCTCATTTCTATGCGGATATCACTTCAAGTCCCAGAGCTGTTGAGAATGAAACCCCGAATAAGTCTACCAGCCCTCCCCTCCTCCATTTTATCTAAGTGTCTAAGGATGGGGTATTAGTATCATACCCTCCTGCCCCTTAGTTACACTTCTTCCCCCTTTCCCTAGCCCCATCTCTTCTTGGGACAGGACCAGCAGGATTCTCTCCAAAAACCATTGATTCCCCACAGAAGGCTAACACAACCTCCCAGATCTTCCATTGGTCCTCGCACCAGATCTTTGTCTGCAGAACCGGCTCCTGGAGAGGATATGCTGCCTTCACTAGCTGGACCAAGAACACAGAACTAGCTGACAGGGGTGAATGAGGGGAAAATTTCTTCCCTACAACATCCCTACATGAGACAGCAGCCTCGTGGGGAGGCGGAGAGGAAACACACAGACGCTCCGGCCTGGGCCAGGGCTGGGTGTGAAATACCGGATTTCCTTGTTTATTCGATTTTCTGATCATTAAGGGCTCCCAAGAGGGGCCCGAAATTACCACCCAAACAAAGCCACCTTCGCGGGGTCGCCACTCCCCTGAGACAGCCCGGCCAGCGCGTGGCGCCCTCCAGCTTGGCCCACACCGGCCCCTCCTTCGGGAGTGCGGGCTCCAGCTCAAGCGGTGCCCGCGCCCCCGGCCCCGAGCCCACCCGAGACAAAGCCTGAGCCACCTCCGTGGGTCCCTCTTCCCCGTCGCCGGTCCCTACCTGACGGCCACCTTGACGCAGCAGTCCCCCTGGCCAGCCATGGTCCTCTGGCGCTAGGGGTCTGGGCTTGTATCAGGGGTGGGGGTCCGGGGGCCAATGCCTGAGGCAGCGGCTAAGGCCGCGGGAGGCGGGGGCACTGGCACTGCAGGCGGTGGCTGCCGCGGCAGCTAGAGGTGACATGCTCGCGGGCGGCAGACAGAGGGGCTCACCCGCGGCCGGCCCCAGCGGACTGGGCCCGCGCGCCTCCTCGCGCCATCGGGCGGTGGCGCGGAGCTAGCTGACAGCCGGCGGCGCGACCCGTAGCTCACCACCGCGCTGCACACTCGCGCACACACCTCCCACCCCGACCGCCACCTCCCGCCGGAGCGCGAACAAAGGGGGCGGGGGCCGAGCCGGCACAGGACCCGCCCCCGAGCCTGGCGGACCCCGCGCTGGGCCCCGCCCCGTCCAGGAGCCACCAATCGAAGGCCCGAACGAGCATCAGGGGCGGGATTGCGCCTTTAAAGGGACCTCTTGGCTCGCGTCCACCCGGTTGCTGGGGGGCGGGGCAGCCGGGATTGGGGGATGGGGGTCGGGGCTCGGGGCTCTGGAGTGGCACGCTGACTGAGAAGCAGACCACGCTGGAACCTCCACCGCTGGAATCGCAGAGCCTCATCCTGAATGGGACCTTCATTTCATAAATGAGGAAACTCAGACGCAAAGAGGGAAACTACTCAAGGTCACAAAGCAAGTTAGTGGCTAAGCATGGTAAGAACCTGGGTCTCCCTGGCAAAGCGCTACACTTCAAAGCATCCCACAGAGATTAGCGGTTTATAGTTTGAAGAACCAGGAAAGCTTCCCTTTTGCATTTATTCCAGTAAATTCACTAACCTTTATTAAAGGGGGTTCTTGCTAGTGCCTAACTAAAATTCCCCTCACCTTTGCCCTATGACATTTTAAGGCGCTCATCTTTTTGGTTGATTCCTAGCCAGGCTTCTAGCCCAGACCGGCCCCTCCCTGGTGCTAGACCACGGTCCCATTGACCTTTATGACCTATAGATGACCACACTGGGCCTGGCCCACACCCTACTTGTGGCAGTAGGGGCAGAGGGTCAGGGTGGGAGGTCCAAGCTGCCTTGGAGGAGAAGAGGGAACAAAGGGGTCACTCAGTTCCAGTTCCAAGCACCTGGGTAGAGAGGCTGGGCCTTGAAGTGGGTGGGAAGGGAGGAAGGAGGGCAACTGCCTGCTGGAGGGGATAGAAAGGGCAAAGAGTAGCTACTGAAACTATCATGGGACAGTGAGGAAAGAGGAGAGCAGTGCTGCAAAGTCACAGCTCCCTTTCCAGTCCACCTCCCCCACTCTGAGCCCAGACCTCCACCTCCTTACCCACAACCCCCAACATTAGGGCCATTCACAGGCCCCTCACCAGCTGCCCTCCCTCCCTTACTTCACCCAGCTCCCTCTCCTGGAAAGAGCCCAAGAGGAGGACCCAGCTCCAGCTCCAGATGTGGATGCAGATCTGTGGGGGAGGGTAGGAAGGGGTGTCTGACTCCACTCGTCTTGCATCACCCTCAGATGATGAAACTACATCAGAAATTTTGGCAAGGGTGTGGATTAGGGTCTGAAGATGCATCTGCTAGTGCCATCTTCCTCCCCTTCCCACTCCCACCCTCCCCCAGCAGATACTGCTCCATCCAGTAGCTCAGATCTACTTGACTAGACCTATTAAGGTCAAACCAAAAACAAAGATAATTCCAAGGACAAATCAACACACCCTCCTGGCAGGAAGAGTGCCACCAGCAGTGCCCCTGGGGTGGGAGTGGGAGAAGGAGGTCCTCACCCTTTAACATTTAAACCTAGAAAGCTCTTCCTGAACTCAGTGGATCACCCCTCCCAGAGTGAGGCCAGCAGAGGAGTCAGACCATGGACATTCTTTTCCATCTTCCAACCAAAATAAAAAGTGGAGAAGAGATTTAACATGTATGGACCACCTCTACAGATAAATACTTTATATGCATATTCTTTCTCATTTTATCCCCATAATCTTGTGAGCCAGCTTTAATATTCTTTTCCAATCTGGCAGATCTCATGCAAGATAGCAGCAAACAGTTTTAGGATTTGAACTCCCGAATCTGATTTCAGACTTCCCAGTCCAAGCAACTGACCAGAGGGAAGGAAACTGAACTGCCTCAGGCTTTTCCTCCAGGCACAGCAGGCTCCAGGTTTAGCACTCCTGAGTTATAATGCTTCATTTTGCAAAGCTGTTTTCCCACCCACCCATCTCTGGGCTTCTCTGGGGCCCAGCTCTGGTTTCCTGTCTGCAGGAGGTCCTCTCTGACTTCTGACTGTAGGTGACCCTTCTGACTCACTCTTCTACTGCTGGGAAATGCCTCCAGAGCTGCTACCCACCCCCTCTGTATCCCTCTAGGCCGCAGAGTGTTGAGCCACGGGAAGTTGGGCTGCCCATAGGTCGGAAACGCAGGCCTCAAAGAGGTCAGGGCCTGAGTACTTAGGCTACCTTAGCCACCTCAGCAGCACCCTCTGGGCTTCCTCTACTGCCAAGAGTAAGGAGGTAACTGGGCAGAGGGGGTGGGATGCAAGGTGGGAAAGAGGCTTAAACTGCAGCTTGAGGAGATCGGGTTAGATGGACAGAGGGAATCTAGGAAAATTTGTTCCCTTTCCAGTAGTCTCTGTCCAGCTTCAACACAGCTGCTGCTGCTTCTCTCTGGTTGTTCCTGTGCCCCTCTCTCTCACCCCCTCTACCTCTTCCCAGATGCTCTTTCTTTCCCTCGCATCAAGCCCTCAAGTTTCTCAGGATCAGTTACCTATATGCGTATCTCCCCACCCCAGTGCTTTCCTCTCTGCTGGAGAGAAGCAAACACATGCACGCACAACCATGGGCTAACATGGAGCCTCCTAACTGGACAGGGGTTTGAGCCCCCACTCCTATCCTGAGCTGAGGCACTTCCCTCAGGCATCTTGGGGCGGCCATCATTTCTTCTGACAGAAGCTATGGGTGTTAGGCAGATGGGAAACTGGGGGAGGTGTAGGGGCCCCTCTCCAAGGCAGGAAGCTCCCACGCTACTGTAGTTGAAATTTACTCCTGTAGCAACGTGGGGCAGCCATCTGGCCCAGATCTCTCAGGCACGTCCCAGCTCTCAACAGCCACCCTACAGCAACAAATCAAAACACCTAAGAGACACCTATAGCTATCGGCCCTAGAAATGTCTCCAAAGGTGATCTGAATTTGAGCTCTGTTCCCTTTTATCTTCTGCAGAGTTAGCACCGGGCACTGACATTTGCAAAAACTATCTGAGCATTGATCTACAGTTCTGAGGGTGGAAGATAAGGAGTTCTGGACCTCTGTCCTAACCCCAACCCCACCCTGGCATCTGTGCTTAGTTCCGCGAGAGAACAGACATGGCCCATCCTGCTGGCAGATGGTTCAGCTGCACCCTCTAATTCCCACCTGGAGACAGACCCCAGTTCTGCCCATCAGCAGGAGCTCAGACCCCAGAAGGGGGTCTATGGGGTTACAGGCTCAGAAGATCTTAGCTCAGGCACAGGTTCAGCCTGACTTCCTCTTTTACAGGAGGAGACAGACTTAGCCACAGAGGAAACCAGAGTTTGTTATAAATAGCAAGGAAGGGAGAGAACTGCTATAGATTACAAACACCCCATCAATCTTAAAAACAATTTTTAGTGTCAAACAATGATTTAGTTATTACTCTGTGTAACTTCAAACATGGGCTCTTTATGTACCCTTCCACTTTGCAATGCATCCTAATACAGTATTAGGGCCAAAGGCATGAGTAACCTGTGTCACCAAATCCTAGACTTAGAAAGACCCTAAGATCATCTAGTCCAGTCCTTTTATTTTCAGCTAAAGAAACTGAGGCCAAGGAAGGTAAAGGAACAAAGTTGCACAGTGAGGTAGTGCAATGACTCAACACGTGGTCCCTACACTCTCAGAGCAGGGGCAGTGATAGCATGATAGGACCCAAGGCCTAAACATCTGAGATTGGACTGTTAGTGAATTTATATTCAGGTCTCACTGAACATTAGGTCTGAAGTGGGGTCTTCTGAGTCACAAAGAACTGAGTTCAAATCCCACCTCTGCCACTTACTAGCTGTGTAATCCAGGGCTGTTATGAGGTATCAGCTCCCACATATCAGAATGGAGATAATCACACTCACCTCATCACAGGACTATTATGAGGTTGAAATGAGGTAACCCAGGCCATGCGTTCACCATAGTGCTCAGCATAAGACAGATGTTAATTTCCTTCTCTTTTCCCTCAGATTCTCCATTCCGTCTTTAAAGGGTTTCTATCCTCTTAACTGGACTGCGGGCAAGTCTGTCATTAAGTAGTCACATGAGGGGTGGGATATCTTATAGTTGATTATGAACAAAGCTGGACGGGATTGGAGGTTACAGCAATGATATTTGCCTGGCCCAAGTGGTCAGTTTTGGATCCAGAGGCTGGGAGAAGACAAAAAATGATATTTCTGTTGCTTCCTACTCAGTGGTGGGGTCTCATTATCCAGAGTGAGTGTTTGCAGAACATGGAGCCTTGGCCGGCTGGGTCCTCATTACACACAAAGTCCTGGTCTCAACCTTGCCAGGGGCTGCTTGCAAGGAGATCTAAGTTTTATTACCCACGTGCCTTGCTGTGCCAAGGGTGTTGGGTAGGTAAGTCTTTCACTCCTCACGACAATCTGTGAGGTAAATACTTTTGTCATCCCCATTTTGCAAAGGAGGAAATGAGCTCAAAGTTACACTTGGCTAGAAAGTAGTCGTTAGTGCTGTTTGCCAAATATTTCCAGCTTTCTGTCTCCTGGCACAAGGTAGGCTGACACGCCCTCATTCTTCTTTGATGGGAGCTGTGGCCACACGACTTTAACCAATGAAATGTGGTAGACAGTGAGTGGCACCTCTAGGTGGAAGCTTTCAGAATCACTGGCATCCTCACACCTCTACTGTTCATAGAGTATAAACGAGAAACTTTCATTGTGTTAAGCCACTGAACTTCAGGGTTGTGTAACCTTGGGGCCACATGTGGCCTTCTGGATTTTTGACTGTGGCCTTTTGACTGGATCCAAAATTTACAAGCAAATCCTTTTAATAAAGGGATTTGTTCTGTGAAGTTTGTACTCAGTTATGGGGCTGCACTTGAGCTGGAGGGCCATGTGTGGCCTTGAGGCTGCAGGTTCCCCATCCCGATACGGTCAGAGCCAGAATTCAGAGCCCTTGTCTATAAAGATGCCAAAGGGCCAAAGAGTTTTTCAGAGCTCTACCTGCCCTCCTAACGCCCACAGGAGCCTATTCTGGGTTCTGATCTCCTAGACTACTACAGGGCATGGGCAGGAGGTGGGCAGCCTCTCTATCACCACCACTCCCTATCTGTCATGATTTGACAGAGATTTTTCTGGGTCCTAGGAACTAACTAAACGAGTGTGGTTTTGTTTTAACCCTGTGGGGACTCAGTGTCTTCTGGTCAGCTGTGATGTGATTGGAAAATTCCAGCTCTTTCTGCCACTGCCTGTCACCTGACCAGAAATCAGGACATACCTTTGTTAACTCCCAACTCAAAGATTGACTGTATTTAAGTCACACTTTCCTTTGGGACTCAGTTCCTCCACTGTGAAGTGGAACCACTAGGAAGGGTCAGAGTAAGTGTTCAGAGAGCTCAGAGGAAGCCCATTCTGGATTGTATAGATCTCCTCAGTGGTGCCAGTAAAGCAATCACAGCTGCCATTTCTGAACACCGTGCTGGGCATTGCACTAACTGCCTCAGATCCATTCTGTAATGTAATGCTGACAACAAGCCGAGGAAGTAGAAATGATTAGCATCCCCATAAAACAAGCCAGGTCACCAAGAATGGCACAAGGTCACACTGCACGTGGCAGGGCAGGGTTCAAACTCAAGCAGGCTGCCTGCTGGTTTCATCCTGTGTTGAATTACAGTGAGGGAAAAGGACAAATCTGGCCTTAGAAGCTGCTGAGCTGCCAAAAAGTGAGCAGAGTGCCCTAAGAAGCCATCTGCTTCATGTATCCACAAAAGACTTATACATGAACTATCAAAGCGTTTTGTCATAGGCCCAAACTGGAGGCCACACAAGTGTCTGTCAATAGGGAAAGGGGTAAAGAAAATGAAACTATGGCATAGCATACATTGGAATATGATACAGCAATAAAAAGGAATAAGCACTGGGCGAGGTGGCTTATACCTGTAATTCTAGCACTCTGGGAGTCTGAGGCAGGAAGATCCCTGGAGCTCAGGAGTTCAAGAGGGAGGCCCTATTTCTATTGAAAATAGAAAAATTATCTGGGGGTCATGGTGGGCACCTGTAGTCCCAGCTACCCAGGAGGCTGAGGGAGGAGGATCACTTGAACCCAAGAGTTTGAGGTTGTTATGAGTTAGGCTGACACTATTCCACCCTCCCCTGGGTAACAGAGTGAGACCCTGTCTGTAAATAAATAACAAAGGAATAAACTATTGATACGTGATACTGTAGGGATGACTCTCAAAATTAATTGAGAGTCAGTGAAAGGAGCCAGACCAATAAGAGCACACACTGCATAATTCCATT